>BJBW01013296.1:2876-13785 GCA_004320125.1 Scolopax mira | reverse complement strand
GACACACACAGAGACAACCCTAGGTATACACAAGCCTAGTAAGTGACCCCCTTTTCAACTTGCAAACCTTCACAGTAAGAGCAGGATTTCTGATGCAGCAGCCTGGGCTAGAAGCAAACAGGCAGCCGAGTTCAGCAAAGTGGCTTTGAGGTGAACTGGCACCTCTCGGACTGATGTCCCGTTTTCACCAATAGACTTCGTAAATTTTCAAAAGAACAGAAGAGATAAGGCCAAAGCTAACTTCAAATATGTCTCCTCCAGATACTTCGAAACACATCATTTCCCTGCTCATGCAAAATCCATGTATAAGCATTCTGATTATGTTATGCACCACCTTATAATTAACATGGCTCTAAGGAGCAGAGGGTGCAATAAAAACATAAAGCTAATGAGCTGACTTAAAAGGCAGAACATATAATGCAAAAGCACAGCTTTTATTGGCCAATACTGTGTCCTGGTGCCACTTAATCACACCCAGCTCATTTTACTTGTACTATACAGCTCAGAACTAGAGCGTTTAACAGCTTTTTGTTCAGCTACATCTATTCCCCAGCTACGATAATACATATATTCATTATATGTAAATAGCTCCACATTATAACCAAATTCAGCTGAACAGCATCGTGTCATAATTAAAATATATGTAAGTTCCAAAGATGGATTTGTCTTCTTTCTTTCAAGACGTTCTCTGCTAGTCCAGGGGTTTGCATTATAGCCCATCAAGATAGCTTTATTGCTGCAGGGAGGGAAATTCCAGCCTCTTGCCAGGTTTTCCTCTATATAACCTTTGTGGGAACTACTCATGGATATAGGTACAAAAAATTACCTAATTATGTCTACAACTCAGAAGGCCACTCAGCACCATACACATAGTATTACAGAATAAATTGGAATACTTTAGTAAAAGAAGCTAGAGAAGAAATAAAAAAAGAAGAAAAAAAAAGAAGCGTGTCAGGTGGTAGGCCTACAGTTACAGCCTAAACCCCATGAGGGAAATCTTAGGTATCTGATACAGCACATAAATTTGATGGAAGAAGGGAATTTGTTTCTAAAGGCACACTGAAATACAGTATAAGCCTGCTTTCCATCATGGGCTCTACTTCCAAAGACACAGCTACTTTCTCAGAAGTCACGAGCTCATGTCCAGGGGGATGCATTAACAGGGTTCACTCATACAGGGAGAAGCTAAATCTGAATGATCAAGATGATTTATGAGATCAATTAGAGAACCTCATCCAGAGATACCATTTTCACCACACACACAGCACTACCCCATCTATTCTTGTTCTCAGCATCTAAAAAAATCTTAAGCCAAACTTTGAAAATGTAAAAACTGTTTTGCTTGCTATTGACCACTACTGGCCAATAATTATCCAGCTTTTGTGTTTTTCCACAAGAGAAAAAAATATTTTCAGTGATGACAACTGTATTCGGTATATACTTACACCTAAAAACAGCTTAAAACCCAAGACCAATGCCTTTTATCTCAATGGTTTAGAACTCTTCATATTTTATACTATCTCATGTAGGATTTATCATTATATCCCAGTCCAGAATTTTCTTATAGTTAAGTGATCTGCAAACACTACTACCTGTAAGGTAACTAGTAAGAACACAGTAGTTATAAGTCTTAGAAGGGAACAGAAAGATAACACCTTAAAATGAGAAAAATAAAGAAAACATACTTCTCATTCCCTGCCTTACTGATCAGAACAATTTCCACTAGAAAGCCAGTCTTGCACTGATCTCTCCAACCTAATCTCTTCCAGGCTGTCAAAGCATTTACAAATCTCAAATACATCCAGTAAGTTAAGACTAAAACATTTGGACTACATTTGTCTACAAGTGAAATATATCTATACGCAGACACGTAATAACTAGCTGAAACACAAGACTTTTAACCAATATGATCGTTATAGGCATTCTCCAAGATAATCCCCAATACAGAGGGCATGCTCTTGCTGACCAGGCAGAGTGTGTGTGTGCACCCATGCCTCTTGGTTCTCCTTTTTCGAGAAGAAAGAATGAGCTCTACAGTTCTCAGGACCTGCAGAAACCTGCAAAATATGGAAATAGTGATGTGGCTTATGTATTCAAGCTTCCCTGTAAAACCCTCCTGTTCCCACATTTCATATTATTTGCTCCAAGAAAAAAAAAAAATCAGTAGTTAATATTTGGTGGAGCAGAGTTTTAAAGAAAGGCTCTTCAGTCTTCAGATGACCAGAAAACTCTTGTAATATGCTAAGTATAGCCACTATAGACCAGTGACCTGGGCAGAATAATTAGAAGACCAAAGCTCAGGAAGGGTCAGAATTTAAGTAAGGAAATATGTAACAGCTGTACTTTGGCTGCACAATAACAAACTTTTTCAATGACAAAGACCCTTTTTGTGCATTTTGCCATTTCCTGGACAAGCTTTCAGAAGAGACAGGAAGCCTGGCCATAAGTCTGGGCAGTTCCTCTGACACTGGAAAGAATGAAGAATCCCAATCATTATTATTTTAAGTTACACTACCAGAGGAGAATCTCAGTTCTTTTATTTATAATGATTTGAAGCAGCTTCTATAAACTTTTATGGAGATGCCTCCGATTGAAGTCACGTGGTAAAATAAAGCTTTGCCATCAAGCCTGTTTTATCCCCCTCTCACAGACATACACACCCCAAAGACACCAACACAGCAAGAGTGAGCACAGGATGAAAGGCTTGCTGCGTTGGAGGAGAAAGAAGGGCAAGAGTGCATGGGAGAAGTAGTTCTGGGTTATATCATAAACACCCACTCTAAAACAGAAAGCAATATAAAAGGTAGGAAGGCTACTCCCATTCTTAAAAAAAAAAAAAAAAAAAAAAAACACAACCAAAAAAACTCCAATAAACTGAGGTCATTTAAAAGCATTAATAAATCTTCTCATCTTTTACCCGATCATTTTCTACTATTAGCTAGGCCAATTTGAGGGCACATGTTATACAGTATCGGCATTCAGAGACTGGGGGGGGGGGGGGGGGGGGGGGGGGGGGGGGGGAGGTGAGCAATTTATACAGCTGTTTATTCATAACCGCTCCCTGAAGGACAGCTACTGCACAAGTGCTGGCAAGCCAAGAGCTGGCAAGCCCTCCTGGAGGCCGGCCAGCAGCCAGAACCTCTCCACCACGCCAAAAAGTTCAGTAGCACACGCGTGCTCTGTCACCCTCCTGCCAGAAGCCGGTGTGACACGCTCACGCTCCCCACGCGGCTCCTCACTGCAGGGCAGTCTGAGAAGGCAACCTGGGCAGATGTTCCAGGGGAGGAAGGAAGCCTCCAAACCTCCCCATCGTTCCCCTGACGCCAGGCAGGGTCACCAGGCAGATCCCTTGCCCTGCCTTCAGCCTGGCAGCGGTGGAATAAGTGACTTTGTTGGCTGGCCCTGCTGGTTTGCTGCGCCCGCCACTCAGAGTTGGTCTCTGATGGAATAAGCACTAGGTTTTTTTTATCCTATCAGCCCCTTTCTACACACCAAAAAAAAAAAAAAAGAAAGAAAATGATAAAAAAGTTCAAGTGTCAAACCACTGGCAGACCCACTCTTATGCAGTTTATTCTCACAAGTCAAAGTCATCTTCAATAAAATCAAAATGAAAACTTGCTGTTATATGTTAGTTATGAGAATTCAGTCCCATAAGAGGAAACACTGACAGTACTGTTGGTCAGTTTCTCTCTCTGTTTCCATTCAAATCAATGTTTTGTTATTGTGATCAAGTTACATTGGGTGTCAAATATTTGACCCTCCGATTTCAAAGATTGAGCATTATTTAGTACCTCTTTAAAGCCAAATGACTGTGATTGATCAAAACACCTGCTTTGGTCACTAAATACTACTTGTTTCTTTTTTTTTTTTTAAATCTCTTCCTTCCCAACTTCTTTTCTGTTTACAAATTTTACTTCATATGTGGCATAAGGGTTGGTGAGATATGCAAGATAGCCTGTAACTGTGTGGCTTTTCTCAAGAACAGCTACACATTTTAATTCCCAAACACCGCAGCAGCCTGAATCCTGCCATCTGCTTTGGAAGGAGTAAAGGGTTATCTTCCCATTAAGGTTTCCCCGCAAGGACAACAAGAGAAGGTGCCAATTAATACCAAGTGCTCTGGCAGCTGGCGGTGTGGACAGATACTTGCCCACGGGCAATTAGACAGGAGAAATTTGCCCCACATAAGGCAGTTGCTGGGTGACTTAAATTACCTCATTAAGAACAGGATCCTGCTTGTCTCAACTTCATCTGCCCAGAAATGAGGCATCTCCCCGGTGATGACAGATGAGCAAGGCAGTCTGTCTGGTGCAGGTCTCTTTGGGGACAGCAGACAGAGCCCCCGTGCCTGCAGCAGCTCGCCCAGGGACGCCCCAGCTTGGTCTGACTGAGGTGTGTTTGAAGCATTCAGCATCCTACACCCAAGAGCCTAAAGTATTCAGCCTCCTGAGTGCTATACAATGCTATTCTATTTTTTCTTAAGGCATATGATGATTTGTATTCAGTTGGCTTAACATAAAAAAAAATTTAAGGCATTTATTTTGCAGTGGTAGAGCTGTGCAATAAATGGCCTATTGAAATCCATTCCAAGAGATATCATGAAAGTGTTATCAAGGAGGCATTTTGTTTCCTTATCTTAATTTTTTTTACTAGTCCAATTCAATCTCCTGTTCCAACATACATAAAGTATTTTATAACACAGTGTATATATACACTCCATATATATATATATAGTATGCATTTATATACCACACTTAAGACTAACATACAAAATAAGTAAATTAAGTAGGTTTTTTGATTGCAACAATGCTGCCTTTCTAATCATTAGACTAATGGTTTTCATTGCATTCCTTTGGCTTAAAAAGTTGTTTTAAAGGGGGGAAAAATTTTGCTCCAGGCTTAGTCCTCATATGCCAAGTTTCAGTCGGCGCTGAGTTTTAATGGCAGAGTTATAAACCCTTGAAAGCAAAAATTTATAATGGAAATGCTGACACAGTAACAGCTATAGCTAGCAGCACAGGTGACACTCCTCTAATATATTGATTCTCCACTGTTAACCTATTCCTAGAAGCTTAAGATTTTGTGCATTTGGAAGCCTGAAAAAAAGGATTTCTGTAATTGTATTCAGTCAGGTTGGAAGTCAAAGGCTTTACACATGTACAGCCATTCCCACTTTGTAAAGAACCTGAAGTACCTGATCAGTAGGATGCCCCAGGTTTGTGATTTTTATGGTCTGGGTGTTGTTTTGGGTTTGTTGTTGTCGTTTTTTTAGCAGTTTGATTATTCTGGAAAAGTACGGGAAGTAGGAGGCAAGGCACATGTGCAGGGGAGGAGGAAAAGAAGAATGAATATACAGCTTGAAGAATGTAAGAAATAACAGAAGGGGAGAAACAGGGAAAAGAAAATGGATTTTAAGAGAAAAGGGAATTGTAGCTCTGAGCAGCAGGTACGGGAAAAAAAATCCACATTAGGGGTAGAAGAGGAAAAGTGCACAAGAGAAGAAAAGCACAGGAGAAAGAGGAGCAAATGGAAAAAGCCAAAGAACTGGAAAAAGAGAAGAAGCAGCAATATTTTTAATACAGACCTAATACAAATTCATTGTTTAGGGAAAAAAATAAAAAAGGAGAGGGCAGGCAGCATAAAGAATGAAGAATCAGATTCATAAATGCCTGCTACTGGTGTTTGTTTTCCGGGATTGTTTTTATATTTGTGTCCCTCTTCATACATTCAATTGTGCTGTGTTTCTCTGGCAAAAGTTCAAAAATTCTGTCAATGCCAGGAAAGAAGTGACCAAAACATTTCACACTTTCAGCTGAAGTCAACCAGCTGCTTGTTTTGGGGTAAATCCTGAAATTAGTAAAGGACATTTTTAATCTGCCTGTCTCAATTGCAAGAAAACGTCACTTGTATTTCAGAATCCGTTTTAATAAATACCACCACCACCAAAAATGACCACTTAAATGATGCTAGTGTGCTTTCAAAACAAGATAGAGAGATTCACAAACAATCAAAATAGTCTGCATGAGTCATTTTCTAAACATATGCTGACAAAAAATACAGCATATGAAACTGAACCCTTATGCTTACAGGTAAGCATAATATTTTAAGCAGTGTAGGAAGAGGGATTTTTGTTTTGTTTTGTTTTTGATAAACAGCATACGATCAAAAAAAACAACATATACATTGGAATTAAGGAGGATCAGTGATCAGAAGGAATACAGAGATATCTGGGAGCACCACTGCAGGGTAAGCACAAGGCAAGATCCATCTGCAGAATTATGGGGCTTTGAAAGCTTTGAGAAGCCAAAACTGGGTCCTGAGGTTCTCCTGGATGCTCCAAATTCCCAGCTATTTTTATCACTTGAAACTGGAAGCCCCATACTTCAAGCAGAAGCCTTTTCTCTTCCCATAAATTAAGTTAACAAGGCATTATTTTAAGGCAAAGAAAAAAGCCTCTTCCCTCCCCCTTCTCCTCCTTAACCACTGCATTCTCTTTAAGGATACGTTATTCTGAAGTTAATAGCCCTGACAGTCTGCCAGGCCAAACAGTCAGAAGCAGCAGCAATTCTTGAGCAGCTCTGAAGCTCAGTCCTGACTGCTGAGCTCTCCCTCCCAGTCGTGCTTATCCCATGCTCTCCCCACCATCACCCTTCTGCTTCAGAGGCAAAGTGCTGCAGGGTAGAGGGACAGGCAGTATGTAAAGCCTGAACTAAGTTTTCGGGCAATACTGTAGAATGCCTATGCTATTTCCTCTTAAAAAACCCCAAAACGTTGGTGAGTTTTGACCACACCGGGCATAAATAACTAGATGACAGGATAACGATCTTATTTAATCTCTGGAAAAATAAAATGGCACGCAGGTTTCTGCTGGTGTGCTACTGTAACATTTGGCACAATCTCATTGGAAGGATTGTGTCATGCTGACGGATTAATGAGGTCTCTAAGAGAAATGAACAGATAAATATGGAATAAGCAGGCGACCTGCACTGACAGAGTTACTGCAAGTAAAGGCTGCATGTCTCGCCTCTATTTGTCAGTGCTCAGCAGACTCAACAGATGAGAAAATCTAAGTGGAACAAAGCCAGAATATAACTTTATAGGCGGAGAGAATAATGTTATAAAAATTATGCTTCATCCCACTGATTAAACAGGTTTCACATATATATAGAAAGAAGGAAAGTGATTCCCAAAATAACATAAAAAACCGCAAGCCTAATGAATGTTTTAAGGAAAGGATAAATCCTCTTTTTCTCTTCTTTCCTTGAAGAAGACCATTTTGATCTAACAGCACTTTAAATCACCTTACATTACTGATTTAATCTATCAGGTTATAATAAACATACATAATAAATATATAATAAACTCTCCTCTATAAGAAACTAAAAGGACAATAGTTTAAGCTTCTTACGTAAATTTAACAAGTTAATTGTTTTCTAACACTTTACCTATGCAAATAAAAAACATTGGATTAAGCAAGTATTAAGTGCTGGCTCCAATAGGATGCGTTCTTTTTAAGATCCGTTTCTGAATTGTGTTAACTGACCAAGAAGAAATTCCAAAGTTTACAAAACTTTCTGAACTAGTTAACAAAACCAGGAGAGCAGTCTAAAGTTCTTCTGTCTACAGCAGAAAACCAGAGTAAACTACTAAGTTCAAGACCTTCTATTAAGAAATAAAATAAAAGGAAAATGCTGAAGTATTTCAGAAAGAATGAGAAAATATTTTAATTCCTGTTCCTTCCTAGCCATTCAAAGACAACAAATGTCAAAACCGTAAATCTCACAGTCCGTTCAAAAAATATGAAAAAGCATGGATCACGTCTTACTTCAGTGAAACCTGTTTGTTCATCCCTGAGTATTTTCTATGATTCTTTGCAAAAATGCATTAAAAGCGGTATGCAAAAAACCCTACTCATAGAGTGTTGGCATTTCCATGACTTTCAAAATGTGCAGGGCAGCTGTGGTTTGTTTGTGTTTTCTTCTTTCAGGACAACCAATAAGTTTCAAAACATTGTATTCCCGTGAGGAGATGCTGAAAGGCAGTGGCAGCTGAACCCAGGCAGCACCAGTGCGGAGGAGAGCAGTGGTCATTCCTTCAGCGCTGCTGGACCTCATGCCCAGAGGTTGCCCACCCGGCTGGGTCAGCATGAACATAAGGCTGCTCCCAACATAAAAACACTGTTTTGGGTTTGACTGTGCTGAGCTGTGAGCTACTGTGATGAGGGAGAAGTTTCATAGGGGGGGGTTCCAGCTGAAAAGGAAGTCTTCCCAGGGGAGGAGAAGGGTTAACAACATCAGGAGTTAACCATTCTGGTCACCTGAGTTTAACTCTGCTGTGAGCCTGAGTTGATGTGGGACACAGAGCAAATGCATGGTTTACTGTAACAATAAGAGCACGCAAAAGACAACAGCAATTATGCCAACCGTGATCTTAATTAATTATTTACACAACAAGATAAATACGGGAGAGAAGCAGTTAGAGACAACAACCACTGCACAGTACGCCACACCACCAGCATCTCGTTACACTTCTGAGGACATTCCAATCCAGAAGTTCAAAGCTTCCTCCATATCTTGCAACCCTCAATTTTTGACTTCCTCTAGCAACAGAAGTACCTGACTCTGGAGATTGCGTCTGTCACGTTTGCATGTGGTGGTAAATGCAAAAGAAATGAGACAAGTTCAAAGACAGAATTGAAGCAAGAGCAATGGACAATGAAGCAGTTGTGCTGACTTACGTAAAGGAACCTTTCACCTCTGCAGAGATGCAGACAAGCATCTCTAAAATAACCAACTACGGTCACGCCAACACGCCACCACAGCCACAAGAGGCTTAAAATAGGAGCCTCAGTTATTGTGAATGAGATGTTGGTTATTTCTTGTATTATGCAGTCAAATTATTTATATTTCAGATTTCTTTCTGTTTATAGTCCATGCTTTACAAGATCATTAACATTAACAAGCTCTTCTCAGCTTGGCAACCTGAGCCCCAGAAGGCTCCAGGGAGACCTTATTGCAGCTTTTTAGTACTTAAAGAGGGCTTGTAAGAAAGATGGGGACAAACTTTTTAGCAGGGCCTGTTGTGGTAAGACAATGGGTAACAGCTTAAAACTAAAAGGGGGTAGATCTGGACTAAATAGAAGGATGAAATTTTTCACCATGTGAGTGGTGAGGCACTGGAACAGGTTGCCCAGAGAGGTGAGAGATGCCCCATCCCTGGAAACATTCACGGTTAGTTTGGACAGGGCTATGAGCAATTTGATCTAGTTGAAGATGTCTCTGCTCATTGCAGAGGGGCTGGACTAGATGAGCTTTAAAGATTCCCCTTCCAACACAAACCATTCCATGAGTAAATTTTTTGCTAATAGAAAATCCTGATAACTGAGAAGTGAAATATTCAGGCAAGATTGTCTCAGCAGATCTTGAGTACTTGGGAACTAACATGTTCTGTAACACTATTACTATGATAAGAGATTGTGATTTTTAAATAAATATATAGAAAAGTTGACATAAATATAAACATAAGACACAGCTGATAATTATTGTGAAGTTACTTGTTCTTTTACTAAAAAAGCCTTATGTTGGGGAAGGGGGTATAGCAAATGATAATATAGAAATATATAAAGTGATAATACAACAATAAGTTAACCAAGGTAAAGACAAAAAACTACCACAGTGAAACTGTGGAAACTACCACCTTTGAGTTTAAGGATCTTTGAGTTACATTTAATATTAAATATATCAATATTGCAACAGATTATCCCATATTTTTACCTCATACTTCCACAGCAATGGCAGATCAGCCTTTCAAAGCAATGGGGTGGGGGGAAGAAAGGGGACCAATTATGACATTTTGTTTTAGTCTCTGAGGGACTTTCTAAGGCTTCTTAAATGAGAAGGAAGCAGGAAATTCATAGTGCATGCTATCATAGAAAAAAGTTCACTACTCTCTGAACCTCTCTGGGCAGGCTGTTCCAGTGCTCTACCACTCTCACAGTAAAGAGGTTCATCCTCATGTTTAGGTGGAACTTCTTATACTCAAGTTTGTGCCCATTTCCTCTTGTCCTGTCACTGGGCACCACTGAGAAAAGACTAGCCCCATTCTCCTGACACCCTCCCTTTAAGTATTTGTAAGCATTGATCAGATCCCCCTTAAGTCTTCTCTTCTCCAGACTAAACATACCCAAGTTCCTCAGCCTTTCCTCATAGGAGAGATGCTCCAGATCCTTAATCATCTTTGTTGTACCCTCTCCAGCAGTTCCCTGTCCTTCTTGAACTGGAGAGCCCAGAACTGGACACAGTACTCCATATGGGACCTCACCAGGACAGAGTAGAGGGGCAAGATGACCTCCCTCAACCTGCTGCCCACACTCTTCTTGATGCACCCCAGGATGTCATTGGCCTTCTTGCCCACAAGGGCACATTGCTGGCTCGTGGTCATCCTGATGTCCACAAGAACTCCCAGGTCTTTTTTTCTCAGAGCTGCTCTCCAGCAGGTCAGCCCCCAACCTGTACTGGTGCTTGGGGTTTTTTCTCCCCAGGTGCAGCACCCTACACTTGCCCTTATTAAATTTTATTAGGTTTCTCTCAGCCCATCTCTGCAGCCTGTCCAAGTGTCGCTGGATGACGGCACAGCCTTCTGGGGTGTAAGCCACCCCTCCTAATTTTATGTCATCAGCAAACTTGCTGAGGGTACATTCCATCCCTTCATCCATGTCATTGATGAATATATTGAAGAGGACTGGACCCAGTACTGACCCCCGGGGAACACCACTTGTCACAGACTTACAGCTGGATTTTGTGCCCCTAATCACAACCCTCCGGGTCCTATCTTTTAGCCAGTTTTCAATCCATTTAACTGTCCATTTATCTAACCCACACTTCCTAAGCTTGCCTATGAGGATGCTGTG
>BJBW01013286.1:0-33794 GCA_004320125.1 Scolopax mira | reverse complement strand
ATTTGCTGAGGATACATTCTGTCCCCTCATCCAGGTCACTGATGAATATGTTGAACAACACTGGATACAAATCTTCAGGACACCCACTGCCTTCTTTCTGGAATTTTTCCTGCTGTTTTATCTCAGTGCTAGGATTTGTGACTCGTACTTGCTAGGGTACCAAATCTATCATGGGGATACCCTTGTCAGGGAGAAGAAATTAAATTAGTGGTATTATGAGAACTTGTGCCAAGATACAAATGTCCTAAACAAAGGGGTACTTAAAGAAGTAGTATATACAGGCAAATGGCTTGGTTTAACTACACCACCATTATTCTTCTCTCCAAAAAATTTTTCGACTAACAATACTTTAAAACACTACAAAGTCTCTTTTTCTTTTTCAACATAATTTCATTGTAAATAGGCTGAAGGGAATAATTTAATTGTAAATAGGCTGAAGGACATCTCTCCCACAAGCATCTAGTGACTTAATGTCCTCAAGCTGTCAGGTTTTTCAGAACTCTTACTGTATGTAAATATGGATGGTAGTGACAGGCTTTATCTAATTCTTTGTGAAGATAAGAGATTCACTTAATAGAGATTAGTAAATATTATTCCTAGTCTATTATTCCTTTTCACTGATCACTCTTAAAAGAGACTAGCATAGTCCTTTTACTATGGCACAGAGCTAGCATGAGGAGGCTATTCCAACACACACTTCTGTACTTTTATAGACAAATTACATATCATGTCTTTTTCCTCATATTACTCCAAGAAATACAAAGAATAAACCTTTAGATGAAAAAAATATATTTTTTTGCTTATTTCAAAATCCTTAGCTCACCTGAGCCTTAAAATCTCAATTAATTTCTCACAGACACAGGCTTCAGCACATCTGCATTGAGACACAGACTGATCCTCCAGGATAGTATTTTTTGAAACTGGGTCTCAGCACAAAGGGATAGGACAGGAGAAATCCAGCTTCTGGTAGGAAGCCAGTCCTGATCCCATTAATTTCACCTCAGAAATGTAGAACTATATTACAAAGTCTCAGGACCTCACAAAGAAGATCTGTAAAGAAGATTACAAATTGTATTTCAGCAAGTTTGTTTTGCACTTAACATAAACCTTCAGAAAACTTACTTCATGATTAATATTTGCTTAACACTATCTTTTATTAAAAGATTAAAAAAAAATTTTTGCAATTATTAAAATATTTGTATTCACATCATCTCTGTGAGATGATACCAGTCTAACTTTGTGGATGAGAAAAGAGCTGTGAACACAGGGGTTAAATACTCATGCCAGGTCAGAAACTAGGACTTCGTGGTAGAGCTTGGAATATAAACCAGACCTCTCAACAGCCTGCACTTTGCTTTAGCCACATATTCACTATTACTTGTACTGAGCAGACAAAATAACAGGTGATGTTTCTCACAGGGAGTAAAGCAGAAATATTTTTAGTGGGCAAGATTCCCTCTTTAGCCAACTTAAAGCCATTTACTTCTGTTCCTCCTGATGCAGCTAATAGAAGCATAAGACACAGTTAGGATAAGAATGTTTCAAATAAACTTCTAAAGTCATTATAAACCATCTTCACATTTCATATATAGGGATTCCGTGACTTTAAGTGATAAGCAGGGGTTGCCGTTTTTTTGGGGGGTTTTGGCAAAATTTTAGACTTTTTGGTTTGCTTCTCCAGCTACACAACTTAAATCACACCCAATTTGGCTTCGCAATTCTCATCCAGTGTACAATGTTTTTTACAGTTTCCCAGTTTCCCTGCTGATTCATGATATTATTAAACTAACAAAATAATATCCCATTTCCCCTTTCAGTTATTCTTGCCCTCCCCAGCACTAGGAAAGAATATAAAATGCAAACCCAAGCTCAACATTACAAATCTACATACTATTTATGAAAATGCAGTATGTCAACATGCCAAAATACACACACAGTAGGTAAAGCGAGCAAAGCAACTCCTGAATTGCCAAAACACACATAGCAGCATGCTGTTCGTAAGTCACTCGTCATTACTAACATGCATATACAAGCATGCAGGAAACTAGCCCTCCACATTAACAACAATGCTTTTCTACCAAATTCTTGCACCGGTTTGTGGTGAGAATGTGTACTGAAACAGGTATGATTCTACTGCAAGACGGCTCCTACACATTCTGAGTGTTTAACAGGACTACTTCCTTAAACATGTAGTTTGGGTTCTTTTAATACCCTTTCAGGGTGCAGACACTGATTCAGTGATCAGCACCAGAAAGCTCCAAGTGGTGATAGAGAATATGAACTTCTTCAACTTGGATGTCTCCATAACATTAAAAAAATAATGAAAAAAAAAAAAGATATACAGATTCTAGATCTTCTTTCCACTCAGTTGTGGGAGATACAAGGATATTCAGAATCTCATAGTAAATCCTGCTTTCTTCTCTGATACTTCTTTTTTTAATTTATTTTCCTGACAGATCACAGCATAACTGGCAATCTAACCCTTGACATACTAGAAATCTAATCCAGTACTTTCCTTATTTGTCACCTAGGTCAGATCAGCACCGCCAGCTCCAATGAATGTTATCTAAATCCTTTAGATAAATAAATTCAATAAATACTATCTTAGCTTATGCTATTTAAAACCTAACTTAAAAGTGACACAGGTCTGTCTGCTTGTGAGAGGGTGTGTTACCTAGGCTATACCATCTTAATAAATGTGATACAACTATTTCTACCTGTATCCCTATCATTGCAATTTGTGGCTACTCTGCACAGAGCCAAGAATTTGTTCTTTAATGATCACCACGACAGAAACTGAAGGAAAACCAGAAGTATCTCCAGAACAGCTGAGAAGTAGTAGGTAACTTCAAGGCTTCACCCGTGTCTTCGCAATGCAAAAGTAAAAAGAAGCATCAGTGTACGAGTGCAGGCCCTACACTCTTTCAGCAGAAGGAGTAATAAATAACTCTGGGAGAAGTCCAAACTTCAAAAAATATGAAAATCCAGTATGGAGCTAGATCCATGATGCTCTTGCAGATTAAGCACCATAAAACAAGTTTACAAACCCAACCGACAGTAATTTAGGCATTAAGTAGCAAATACAACACAGGTATGTGCAAAATTTCAATGTTACTTAACTAACTCCTGTGGAATAAACTATTTAAGTGCTTTTGTAAACCCTTTAGTATATTCTTTTCCTTCTTTGGTTATTAAATACCAGTTGAAATCTGGCTTAAAATGTCTGAAGTAGTGCAGAACTGCTTGTCAGATGGATAATAATATCCTCTATACTACAGGTCACTGTTCTATTGTATAATAAATCTATATGAATCAGAGAAATGGTGGCATTTCTAACATACATTTATTCATATATTCTATTAATATAGATTACGCTGAGTTTTGCGCAACCACAGTGTCACACTAAAAAGTGGAAAATACCCCAATCTTAAACCCTAACTGCCCAGGAGCATCAAACAATTCACAAACATGAACATAAAAACAAATGAAGGATTTAACTGATAAAATTCCTAAACACAGACATGGTGAAATGATTGCAACCAGTTCTTCCATTCAGTCTACAAACAAGATATAGAAATACAAGAAGAAGTTCAAAGACAGGGAGAAGGAACATACTGTATGAGACAAGGCTCAAGGAACTCCCTCTGTGCCCCAGGAAAGACAAACTGATTTGATCGGTAATATTTGTAAAGGGAAAACATGTTTGAGAAAAAGGGAAAGAATTTGCCTATTAAAGAAAAGCCTACAACACTGCATTAAGAGAAACAAGATGTATTTTCCTACAAATTAGAGTATTTAAGGAATTTAAAGTGTTACACAAATATACCATTATTTGGAAAAATTAATATAAGATTCAGGTTTTTTAACAGAAAAGGCTATGTTTCAAATAATAATTTCAAAACAAGCATTCTGTAGGATGGAGTTCATCACAATTAACATCAGCTACTTTACTGTGTATGCATGTATCATATAAGGCCAAAATTTTTTCTGGACACATTCTTTGGCCATAGAGGGCAGGGTTCCACAAAGACAGTGTGAGTCAGTGTCTTTCTGCATTAACTAGTCAATACTCAATGGGGCACAATTTCACTGGCACCTCTCTGTGGGTGGATCAGATCCTTTAACTCCAACCTGTACTTTGAGATATCATGCTCAGTCCCAGTAGAAACTCAACCAGAATTTTAAGTTCAGTAACCTGTTTAATTTTAGGCCAGGTCCCCAAGTTTCTACCTCAGTAAGTGACAATATCTGTTAGATAATTCCCGGTCCCCAGAGGTGAATAAGGAAGAATAAGGGCTGGAAACAGCAGTGAAGAAAAAACACAAACACTCAATAATGCGTTTTTATGCAAGAAACTAATCTAATGTACTGGAAGCAATTTAGGAGTAACACAAAACCAATATTCATGGGAAATTTTTTGTTGCCCAGGCCTTCATTTAATATAATTTTGGAAGATGTTCCTTTTAGAAAGTTCAAAACATATGAAAAATGTATGAAATTGACTTAAATGACTGATTTTATTTCCAAAAGATACCATTTAAAAAGGTTACATATGCTCCATTTTATTGTTTTAACTTGTAAAAAAGGAGGAATTTGAATCTATGGAATTATAATTGTTCTGAAAAAAAGTCTGTTCAGAGACTATTTCCTTAATGTATTAAACTTGTTTAGACACTTCAAAGGAAGTTGTATATCAAGAACTGCCCAAAGATAAATTAAGATTATTCTTATTTCACTTATCTCTGGCCAGAACAGTCCCCTCAGATCCACAACTAATTTACAGAGATTTCTGGAATCAGTTTCTTTAGGCAGGCGATATTGTTCCATCTTTACATGCAACAGTTTAAAAATGCAGAGTAATCATGTCTCAACCCCTTTTTCCTCATTGTAGTTGTCTTGTTTCTTTTTATTTATTTTTTTTTTACAATACTCCTTAAATTTCTAAGATTAAAGACTAATAAGTAGTGCTTTTCTATAACTCAGAGAAATCTTGGGGTATGCAACAAGTAATGTTCTGCAAGTTTACAATCTGTTTTCACAGCACGTCCAAGTGAAATGCTGTAGGCTAAAATTAGAGAAGTGTTTTGGGTAATCGAACTGCAAAGGGCACAGTATTACAAAACTGGACCCAGGGTGCTGGGCTCACAACCTGAGCCACTTGCTCAGGCCCCACCTCAGCCCTCACCCTTCCAACATAAATGATTCTATGCCTCACCACAGGTGCCACCATCTTGGCTGATTGGACTGGCTCTGTCCTGTGGTAGGGCTGTTGGAGCAAGCTGGAACCAGCTGACACAGGCTGTGTCTGGCACGGGCAGCCCCCATCTCTCCTCACAGAGACCTCCACAGCCCCAACTGCAGAGGAACTCAGCCTTCTCACAGTAAGAATGATCTGTTCTTTGGTGACTTGAAATTAGACAACATGACACCACTGATTTTGGCTACCCATAGATCTGTCAACACCACTTTCTCTTTTTGCTTGTATTTTATACCAGTATTAAAGCTGGTATTCATTTTATTTATTCCTACAGCAATTGTTTTCACTGCTCTCTGCACCTGTAGAATTGGGTCCTAATTCAGCAAAACGTAACTACTCCAGAATGGCAGGTAAGTATATGTTTTTTAAGTATATGCAAAAATCTTACCGAAGCCACAATGTACAGCCCTGCGTTCAGATACTGGTCTGACTTGGGGCACTGGTTAAGGAAAGGTTGTTCTACTGGTCTAGAAACCTGAGATCATAATCCTATTTCTGAATGAAGCAGAAAATAAAGAGGTCTTTTGTCCAGATGGCTTATGCATCTAAGTTTTCCTCTTTAAGCAGAGTTTTAGAATGTCTCAAGAGGCCAAATCTTCCTCATTTTGCTCATGAGTGAAAGTCTGCTGGTATCCAAGGACACAATAAGCAGATTTCAACATTACGCAATGCAGAGTTAATACCTTATCAAAAAAAAAGATTGCTACAGAGACCTATAATTTTATTCATATCGCTGCCATTAAGCCACGGAAACTGGATCTCAATATGCTCATCAAGGGGACACTTTAATTATTAAACCTATAACCTTTGAGCAGGAAAGAAGGTAACAGAACAGCTTTGATTTGTGTAGTTCCAAACCACACAATGGCATTTAGCATGGTCATTACTGCGGGCAGACCTGCAGTGCTTGAAATTACTTTCTACCAGACTAGCAGTGAAGGGAAACTATGAGCCATCTAAGCTTGAAGGAATTGCATAGAAAATGAGAAAATCAAGGAGAAATGAGATCAAAAGTGGTGTATATTGCCTCTTTGGTGCAAATGGTTACTCCTATTGACATTCACGGGAGATGTACAAGTATTGATGAATGAATATCCATGAATGAAGGTGCAAAAAATTCCTGGGCCTAATTCTTCAGGAGCTTTTAAATCTTGAATAGGCAAAACATTACTGGAGGGGCACAAAAATGACTGTAGGCCTCCCCTACAAGCACAGGTCATATATTCCCTGAGATTTTCTCTGCAGCTCAGGAGTCATTGCTGCATTACTGCTTAATCATGAAACACCTCTTTCCCTTTGCATCAATGTGGCAGGCTGTGAACTGTGGAGAATCAGGGACAAAAATCAGATTTATCTGTTTAAAGTAGTTGTACATATTGCAAAATTTTTAAGGTATAACACTTCTTGTCCTAAAGAGGGCATCCAAAATAAACTTGAGAACTTGTACTGCAAAGTATTTCTCAGTGTTTACATTACAAAGGGAGCACAAAAAGACTAGTGCTGTTGCAGATCCATATGTTTGGTCAGACTGATATCAGAACTTAAAATTATTAAATGAGTATTTTATGAGACTAGGGGCACTTAACACTTCAGATACCAGCTCTGAGCTGTAATCACTTATGTTTTACTGCCATTAAAAAATGTTACAGCTAAGTTATTTTTATAATGGGAAACAAAAATTTTATCCTTCCATTGTCTTTATACTTAAAAATAACTGTAGTGTTTGTTTTTTTAATTTTCAGATGTGCAGAGAAAATAATGATCCAGGAGAGGCCAGGTATGATAAAAATCTAATTTTAAAGGTTATTTGGCAATATTATGTTTCTGAAAACAGGAATGATTAGTTAATGAATTAACTAATGAACAGGAATAAAATCTGCTAAGCAAGATCAGTGATATGGAAGGGGAAATACAAAAAGAACAATGGCATAAAGAAAGATTACAAAGGAGAAAGGGCAATATAAAAGAAGGATAGATTAATAGTGATCTTGTACTGTATTCCTCTCCAAACCTTTGTGTCTGTAATTCTGCCTGCATTCCCTGTTTAGGCTTCAGTCTCACAGAGAGGTGCGAGAATAAAAGTTGACTCATAATCAGCTCAACAAGAATGCATTTATGTTTACACTTCATTAAGCTTCAGGATCTGAAGAAGTGGGAGTGACCTACTTCTTACTGTTTGTAAATAGTTGAGGTTTGTGAGTGGTAAGACTCAAAGGGAAAATGTATGTTTACATGGATGGGAAGAATCTAAAGTCAGAAGAACTAATGTAGCTATTAAAATCATAGCAAACTACTACTTCAGAGCCTTATCTAATCTCTAGGCCTTAATACAGCACATATATTCTGCCGTGGACTGTCTTGGACTGTGCTTAGAAGCAATTGCCTTCAAAGACAGGAGTTTTGGTCAAATGACTCAATGCCTGATCCAGTATTATAACTTTAGGGACCTAATAATGATCAGTACTTTTACCCATGTTTTAAGAGGTGCTGAGCATCTGCAATTACCATTGAAATCAGAAGTCTCAGCTTTTGGAGAGTCAACAGCATATCAAACTAAATCAACATTAAGAAATAAGATGCTATGTGCAAAACCCAGGAATGTACTCCTTTGTGTAGGCAACAAAAGTCATGTTCAACTAAGGAAGATCTTCAGTGGGTTGTCTATATTCCATATGATTTAAACCTTCTATGTGCTTGAGGAATGAGTTGGCAGTATACTGCACCTGCATAACATGTTGCTGAATGCTGGAAATTAAATGCAGAAGAAGATATGTCCTATCCAAAAATCCTAATATTCCTTGTATCAGCTAGCCCATTTACACTTTTTATGTGTTCTGCCAGAGCTAGGAAAACAGACCTTCTTTGTCATGTTGTCTCACCACCTTCAAGATGTTCAACTCATCAGGCAGGTGATGTAGAGGAGAGAATGAAGAGAGTGGGAGCCCAAGCATATGTTAACACTGTGTGTAGCTATAGATCTGACACATTCCCTCTCAGAATTTCTCCATTTCCCCACGCTCTTCTCTAGGCACATAAAACTTCACACTGCCTTCAACATAGGGAAGTACAGATGAGAAATACAATCATATTCCCAGCTTCAAAGCCTTCAGTAAAAGCACTTCTAGTGCCAGTGCATTCACTAGGCACAACCTTCTCTGGACTCTTACATGTACACAGATTCACTTGCTCACAGTCAGGTCTTTTGTCTTCAGGATTGATCAAAAGCTTATTTTTTATCATAAAAGCTAAGAAATGCGCTTGGAAACAGGTAACAAAGTGCATATTTTTGCCATCAAATTTGCACTAGCTGCACCACCTTGGTGTTTTGTAGATGTGTTTAGTTTTGAGAAAACATCATCTTCCTAAGATTTTACACATTATTTGCCTTAACAGTAAGTGCTGAGTTCTCTTGTCAATGAAACTTAATCAAATTTACAGAAGTGAGGTTACACAGAATTTTTAGGTTTGAATCTAAAAAAATCTTTCCTTGATGGGATATTAAGTTCGATATCCCCTTACAAAAGCCACATTCCTCCCGTGTCCTCCCTCACATAATCTTTTTCACACCCAAATGAGTATGTGTGTGTATCCACACTCACTCAGTTTAACAGTGCCACCGTTTTTACATGCACCTTATTTTTAACACCTTTTGCACTTTCACAGAAGGACTTGACTTTGAAAAACACCAAAATAACTTCAAACGTAGGGATTTAGTGTGCACTCTCATTAGGATTCAACTATAATGCAGGGCATTTCCCCCAGGCCCAGACAGAAAAGAACCTTAAGCACAATAAATAACATGTGAAAAGTTTTATCTATGAAGCAGAATTGTGGGAACTTGTCTGAACTTTTATCTAATGAAAATGTTTCTAAATGCATGCTTGTCTTTTTGTTGTCCCTTCTTAGATCTATCATTGGTACCTCTGCTCTGGGCAGATTTAACCTGTTCATTTAGGTTTCTCTGAAGCTTTACATGCTACTGAAAAGTTGAGAGTGGTGTACCACAAAAGTTTTTCTATTATCCCTTTTTTTAGAGCAGTTTCCCATAAGACTTCATGCCCTCCAAGATTCTTAGCTGATGACTATTTGTAGCCTGACATCTTAACTCACCAATTGTATGTCCTACCATTTATATTTTGTACCAGTAGTGAGAAAGGTGTAAATTCTCAAAGGTGCAGAGGTCTTATATCTTACTCGGTTTAATGAAGCCAGCATTCCTAGGTATATCCCTTCATTTAGTTGAAGTGACCAAGTGCATGTTACACTGACTTCAAGGATAAGGAAATTACCTCATTTGAATGTATGTCAGCTGTGCTTCCTGATCTCTGAGGAAATACTGGAGAAAATATAAATATGCCTGCAGTGCCTGATGTCAGCCATGATCTGCTCTCCCTGTTTTAGATTTCTATATTTCATTTGAATTCACACTGCATTAACCATATGTGAGGAGTGCATTATGTGAGAATTTAGATGTCATTTATTCATCTTTTTTTTTTTTTAGAAGTACAGTAATACAGTATTTTATATCACTAAAGTTTCTCTGCCTTCATTATGATTGCTCCAAATTCATGCAGTTGTGGAAAGATGAGTAATTGGTCAGTGCCTCTATTGACATTTCTGTCTCAGAACACAGACTCAACTTTGTGCTAAGCTACAAAACACATAGAATCATAGAATTATCTGGGTTGAGAGGAACCTTTAAGACGATCTAGTCCAACCATAAACCTAAACCATATCACTAAGCACTATGTCAACCCATCTTTTAAATACCTCGGGGGTGGTGCCTCACTTCCCTGGGAAGCCTATTCCAATGCTAATAACCCTTTCATTTTCATTTTTTTCTAATATCAAAATGGAACCTCCCCTGGTGCAACTTGAGGTCATTTCCTCTTATCCTATCACCTGCAAACTGGGAGAAGAGACTGACCCCCACTTCTCTACAGCCTCCTTTCAGGTAGCTGTAGAAAGCAATAAGGTTTCCCCTCAGCCTCCTTTTCTCCAGGCTGAACAACCCCAGCTCCCTCAGCCTCTCCTTATAAGATTTATTCTCCAGACCCCTCACCAGCTTCATGGCCCTTCTCTTGACCTGTTCCAGCACCTTAATGTCTTTATTGTTATTAAGTACTCAGTCTTTACCTGGCAGTTCAAAACAATAAAATCTCTTAATTCACCGTAATTCAGTGGTCAGCCTATACATACATACAGATGAACCAGTATGAGACAAGTAAATTTCAGGCTAAAAAAATTTCTGCCGCTGACACTGTGGCTTCCAATTCCACTACTTTTCTGCTATACATGCAAAAGAACTTTGGATCCTGGCATGATTTTCTGAAAGCTGATGAACAACACAGGACTTCGAGGAAACCAAAAATCATGACCTAGGCCTCAAATCCTACATCAGCAGATTGGATAGGCAAGTGTTAAGGTAAGAATGACTTCTGTCACAGTCTAAAATAATAATTTCATATTAACTGCTTTAATTGTGTTTCCTTACAGATTGAGTGCACTTAAGCAATACATTTGCAGTAAGGATATAGTGGTCAATTAAGTTCTGAAGCAGAGTTGTCTTTATTATTATTGGGAGAATATCCAATATTGGGAAAATGTCCATGTGGCTCTAACCAGGCACTTCTCAAAATTTGCCAGTATTTCATTTTTACTAAGAAAAAAAAAAGGAGGTTGAGGACACTCTTTATGGATTTGATTCAAATATGAGGATTTCTTATTTGTTTACTTTAAATATTTTTGTATATTGCACTGAACAAAAAAAAAAAGCTAAAAAAAAAGAAATATTTTAATGTGTTTAAACAGAAGGCTTTGAAAGAAATAAACCAGCTTGTACTATTTCTTAAAAAAATAAAATAAAATGAAATTGTCAGGTTTTGTGCTGATTCTGAAGAAATCCAAGTTTTGAAATCATTAAATACAGCATTCCTACTCTTGGCAGTGGATTTGTAATGAATTTGTGCTGGATTCTGCTTTTGTTGCTGCTGACCACAGAGGGCTATGTTGACCTGCACCTAATCCCCTCTGGCAAATTATTCCACTGCAGTGTTTCTCCCTTTAACTTGGTAATTTCAAGTTTCTGCTCATTACTGTTTGGTTATTCTTTTGGCTGAGCATTACATAGAAATTTAGAGAGCAACACCCTTTCAATTCTTTTTTCCCTTTTCCAGTCAGATGACTGCCTTAAAGCAATACGGCTTGATGAAAAACAGCGTTTCTTTTAAGATATGAGTTTCTCTTTTTTCCCCTCCCATAATTTTTGATGGCACCTGGGGTAGGGAGGCCCGTTGCCTGCAAGAAGGAATGTTATATATGTGGTGCTTGTGAGCAAGGCAGCATCACAGGAATGGAATGTGGAAAATTGTCTTGTCTTGTCTTGCTTTTCCTTTTCCCATTTACTTCTGCCTGTTTGTGACTACAGCCTTTTCCTTCCTCCAATTGTTTAATGGGGTTTGGTTTCTCACTTTCTTTTGTTATTTCCTTATTTCTTTCTGACTCTTTAGAGAAACTTTTAGGAAAGTCGTCTCAATTTATGCTAGCAATTGTCCCAGAAGGGCAGGAAATAACTGCTCTAATTATTACTTGAGGGGAGATTTAAAGTCTGAGGCCAGCTATAAAAAAGCAGGTTAAAAATTAACTGTCTTGAATTTGAGAGGCAGTTGATAAATCCTGGTGTTGCAATGTTCTTAACTACTGAGGAGAACCTGATGGGACAGGTGGAAGTAAGTGGAACAGAAATATATTGATATTTCTATTACTTACCTGATTTTTCAATAGGATAATACACTAGATTGATGAGACATGGTTGCAATGAGATTCTTGTTTAGAGAAACAGTTCTAAGAGTGAATAATACCACCCCACAAGAGCATCGATATACAGAAGACTTGAAAGGACTCACTCCTACCATCACTATAGCAAGGTCATAGGGCTCACTTAAGCAGAATCAAGTGTAAGATCAGGATCAAACCCAGAAACAGGTAATAAAAGTAATCTGAATGTCCAAAAGAGGAATCAGTAGTTACCAGTGACAATTCAGTCACTCGTAAAAGGTATTTGCTAGAGTTCAGCAGCCATGTCCAACAGCAATTTTTAATACCTTCAGGCTCTTAAACCTTTCTAAAGTCTTTGTAGAAGAAAATTCTTTCTAGATGTTCGCATTATATTCAGTACAAATGAAAACCTGCTTGGAAAGTCTCGTGGACGTTTTAGCATTAATAAAATTACTCATAATCATTACAGACCTGAAATAAGTCATTTGAGGGGCCCCTGTTCCCCCTTCAACAGCAAAACTCCAAGTCTCAAATCTTTAGAGAAAAAGAAAAAAAGAGGAAAAAAAGACTCACAGAAATAAAGCAGGTGAGAATTTGTTTCAGTTATTTCTGTTTGGACATGATTTTTCTTTCTTGTCTGGACAAGGTCTAAAGATAGGTTTATACCTCTTTTGATTAATAGATTAAAACACATCCTGGTTTTCATGCCAGAGTCTTCCCTTGTGTTAAGTGACAGAATGCATACTGGCCTGGCAATAGGTTGCGTATGTGAAATAGGAAGGAAAATTTATTTTGCAGATTCTAATCCCTACTGTAAATCTTGTAAGCACATGTACTCACCAGGGCTTTCTTTATATTAAGAGATAAAGAAGACTAAGCTGGTACTAGCAGGTACCAGTAAATATAGCTTAGTTTACAGTCACCTCATTCATTGATAACTGACTGTAATAGTGGACAGTGCGCATGAGATTTTAATGGGAAGGCAGATTGCCTGTCTTGTCAAGGCTTAGGAAATTAGTGAGAACTTAGTCAAAAGTGTAACAGAAAAGCTGTTATGTAGGTTATGTATAATCACCAGGCTCTGTCAGGTGTTGATGTAGTTTGTGCTCAATACTTCACATAAAACTGTGCTCACACCTTTAATAAGGAGATTTGATTAAAATGCCATAAACACAAAGTTCTGTTGGAAAACAGAGGTTAAAGTGGCAGGAGGCATTAGAAGCAGCCAATAGAAGACTATGGAGGTGTTTTCTAAAGATTAGAAGAGATCGCTCCTGAGTAATTCCATGTTCTCAATGCAGATGGAAAGGATATTTCAACATTTCAGTTAAAACAGGCAAAAACCAAAACAAATAAGCAACCAAATAAGACAACATCTGTCAGAAATGCAAGTGACAGATTTCTGTCAATAAAACATTCTCCTGAATTTTCAGGCTTGAAGTTTTAGAGATGTTTGAAAATAGCCTTACTCAGAGCTTGAGTAGTTTGTTTTCAAGGAGTCATCGAAAACCAGACAGGAGGGGACATGTCAGAGTCATCCTATCCATCCTCCTCTCCCCTCCAAAACTAAGAACTACTCTAGCTGCATCAGCCCTGACAAAGGTTTGCATGCTACATTAGGACAGAAGAGTCCCAACAAGAACTTTGCAGTCTCAGTAAAACCTACTGAATCTTAATCTCCTGCTGTGCTAAGCGCATGCAGCTCACATGCTCCCTCCAGCCCTGGCACAACCAGGCACAGAGCACTGAGTATCCTGGGCCTACAGAGCGTCCCTCAGGGGAGGTTTTACTGGCTGTCCCCAGACTTGCAGAGACAGGCAAGTGTCACCTTGAGCTTTGTGTAAGAAGCTGTGTACAGGAGAAATTCATAAGGTTGTTTGCAAAGTAATGGTTGTGTGGTGTTAGTGTTTTCTAGCATGTAAGCACTAAATAGTCCCATAATTAGTATTGGCTTGGTTATAGATAATCTAAGATGTTCTTGTTTTATAAGAATTTGTTCTCTTAAACCCCCATTGCATGCATGCATACATATACATAAACACAAAAATACATCCACACAAATTACTACAAAAATTTCAGTTGAGATCCCCAGCAGCTGAAAAGCATTAAAAAGACCACTGGATTTCTGTGCAAGCTGTTCTTAAAAACCCCCAGTTTCAAAGATCACATAGCCCTCCCAGTTAACTGATGCTACAGACTATCCTTTCTACTATAAAGTCTTCTCTGATGTCATATTTTTAATAGCAAAATTCAATTTAAAAACAAAATTAAATTTAATAGCAATAAGAAGGTTTTTGGAGCATAATTCCAAACCACCAATTACCCTTTGTATTAGAGCAGTCTGTCTGACCAGTACATTTCTTTCTGAATTTTTATTTCTCTTTTTTTAATTTACCTGTTTATTTTCCTGTTTTCCTATCCTGGCATCAGAGCCATGTTGGCTGCTTATTACAGATTACATTTTGCCATTTGGATGTTGGAAATTATATCAGTGCAAAGCTGGGCCCATCCAGAGGAAGCCCCAACTGAAGCTACAGACCAACACTATCCACAACTACTGTATCATGAGGTAAAAGATTGTCTGATGCTGTGTTTTCTAAATGAAAAAATTTCCTTCTTCTAGTAGAAGTGCATTTTTGGAGTGGACAATCTTCTCCACTCACAGGTCCTTTTGCTTCCTTTTCCAGTGCCAGGACGCGAGTAATGAATGTGCAACACCATCCTCTTCAGGGCAGGACCAGAAGACTGTTGTCTTACATCACTGAATGGAGAGCAGAAGACCATACTTCTCCTTTGGTCTCACAAAGCATTGGTTTTCATGCCTATATGCCCTGGGAAGTTGATGACCTGTTAGTCAACGGTAGGTGAACAGATAGGTGCAGATCACCTATCTGAGATTTCAGGGGTCCAATGTATTGTGTTCATCTGAAATGGCAAAGCAGCACAGCAGATTCAGACAACTCTTGGCCATGTGATGTTTCTCTAGAAAGCTGTCCTGTCTTGTTTGGTAGTCATCTTATTGGTAGGAGAAATACCTGGGTGGGCCAAACCCATCCTGTGGTGTCTGATCATCAATCTCATTAGTTACAACCTCTCTCCAGCAGCATCAAAAAAGACAATTCATCACTAGAAAGCATTAAGCCCTTGGTATCTTATTGTACTCTATTATACAGCAGAAACTTAGTTGTGCACCCTCCACCCCTGTGCCTCTACTTGTACTAAATATTAAATAAATAATTAAATAGGTTCTACTGCTTTTAGCAGAATAAGCCCACATGGCCCAATAATCTTCCAAATTAGAAAACATTCGGACACTTGTGGTCTCCTTTCTAGACGTAGGTCAGACTTTAATGCAGATTTAAATCAGATTTTATTGTTAATCCAGGTAGCACAGACTTGTAGGAGGCGCTGTGTGATTCTACCTTTAAACTCCTATATGGCCCTGGAAACAATTTTGCCTGTTTCCCGTGTTCAGCTGGTGTCTGTCCCATTTGTACATACAACAAGCTCTTCAAAGCACAAGTATTCTTACAGTCAGTTTCTACAGTGAATAGAAAGAAGTAGTCTCTGCCTTCCATAGGTATCTCTCAAAGGTCCAAGAAAAGCGGGAGATGTATAGCCAAACCTATGATTGGTTAGATGTTAGATGATCTGTGGTTGTATGATTTCTTTTCACAGAACAGTTGGATAACAGACAGGTGTATGACCTGCCAAACCTGCTGGAGATGTGTTCTCAGCAACAAAAACTTTTCTCATATGAGTTATAGAGATACCAATAGGAATTTATAAGCATGTGATTCCACCCATCAGAAAAATACGGTGCGATCGCCAGTGTAGTGTGACCTGCCACACAGAAAATCCTAGTTGGAGTGAAGAACAGGGTGCACAGTAGCCTCAAAGTTAGTAAATTTCCAGAGAAAATTAAATTGTGTAAGGTTTAGTGGAGAGTCCATAAACACAAAACAATTCTAACACATTCCAGCTGGTCCGAGAATGCAGGCTGAATGCACGCAATAATAGGATAATTTTATTTTGAGCTAGGTTTCACTCCAGCCTTTACCACAGATTTCTGTGGGCTCGGCATATATACTCCTAACTATAACTTCGAAAGGGGATAAATAATCAATTATAGGATCCCATACTGCTGTGAGAAGACAGGGACAAAGGGTTGGGGGTAAGGTACTGAGCAGTCCTGACTTCAGCAGTCAGCATCAATGGCAGTTACAAGCACTACGCTTTGTCTCTGTAGAATGATCCCGTGATACAGAAAAGAGTAGAGAAAAAGTCCACAAGCTCATGGATCTTTATTAATATGGAGCTTATGTAAATTGCACATTAAATAGGTTACAATACTTCCACTTGGCAAGAAGAGAGCCAACCATCTGGACTGATGTGATTAGCAATGTTCATTCTAATATTCTTTGACTAAAAAGCATATAGTTTTCTGGAAACAGACATACATGAGAAAAAATGGAGGATTTCTTTAAGCTGTATTAATAGTGGAAGTTGTGCTATGTAATTCCAATTCATTTGGGTAATGAAGTGTACTAATTTTCAGACTCAGTCCAGTTTAGACACACAGCATGCATATGCCCTGTAATAGGAGTGGTTATTAATTATATTTAATTGTCATAATTTTTCCTAATGATAGTTGTGTTCACTCCTGTTCATTCTGTTTCTGAAATGGCAATTAGTAAGAACAGGAACATGGATGAATAGGCATCTGGAACTAAGGAACCATGGGTGGCTGCAGCAGAAAAATTGGCCCTCAGCAAGCCAGCCATGGGCACAGTCATCCAGGCCATTACGCTCCAGTGGTTGGGAAAGGAAAGCTTGCCCAACACCATTACTGCTCTCCGATGGCAAGCAGGCCAGTCGTACCGACAAGCTAAGTGCCTTTCATATGTGTATGTCTGCACCATGAGCACAGGCTTAATTAGAATTTTCCAATTAGCTGATTGCACATTTTTATGGGGTTAACTAGTGGTAACCTCCACATCACTCATAGCAGGGGCATTAGGATTTATAGGCCTTAAAAATGCCACCAGTAGGTGGAGAACGAGTGACATGAATCATGCACACATGAGCACACATGCACTCAATCTTGGGACATTGCTCAACTTGCGGAGTTGCATTTTGTACTTAGAATAATGGTTCCCAAATCCTTTCCAGTTGCAACTTTACATGTTGTTGCAAATTGAGCTTCTGGCTTACCACCAGAAACAGAATTGCCATTGTGATTCTTCATGAGGTTGTAGCCTGTCTGTTTGGAAAAGCTGCATCAAGGGTTGATGTAGCCTCCACACACACTTATTCCCATCTGAGGTGGTTACATGTTTAAATGTTGTTCAGCATCTCTGAAGGTGCACCATACATGTTGTGCCCAAGGTAGTACCTCCAAGCTCAAGATGCCATGAACTTATTGGCAGTATTCATATACTATACTGGAAAGCACAAGGACCTTGAATTCTGTGTATGTGGAGGAGAGCTATCGAATACTCTACTCTGTACATCCAATACATCTCTTGCCTGTGCATTCACTTGTGTTTTCTTGTACATTGTGACATAGTGAGAAATACTTCCCAATTTCATGAGATAAAACTGGGGGAGAAGGATGCTGATGTGAAGTTTTTGTTGCAGCCTTGTCTTTCTTAGTGCTGGCCTTCATAAATTAAGTATATAGTTGTACACAGTGATGAATGATTTGATTGCACGTCAGCCTATGGGACAACACTTTCTTGAGCACCAGCTACTTCTGTTGATTTTTTTTTTTTAAGTAGCAAATATTTTCCTGTCAGAATACCTGATACAAGCCACATCAAGACTTCTTCACTTCTGAGCCCAAATATACCTGAGTGCCTAGGTAACACTTCCTTTTCTTTCTTAAGTAACGTGTTTCTGGGAGATTAGGCTCATTAGAAAAGGAGAAGTGCTGTAGACTACTTTCATTTTCTCTGAGACTGGATACTGTTTCTTTTTCCTCCATCCTGTGGCAAAAATCAATATACAAGACCATCCTGGATAATCTATTTCTATGTTGCAAGTGATTCCCCTGTAGCTTTGTGAGCATCTTCTGTGACAGTAGAAAAGGCACTGCATCTTACAGGGCTGGAATTTTTCTTCCTGAGAGAAATTCTTGGGCTTTCCTGGAATGTATAAAACATACATTGTATCTGAAGACTAATAACTACAACATGGAAGGTAGATAGACAACTTTTAGTGAAAATGTATATTTTACCATAAAGATGTCAAAAGGTTTTGAAAAGAGATGTGTCACTGAAAAGAGAGGGAGAGTATCTGTCACTCTGCATGCTCAGCCAGACCTATCAGCCAGGACAAAGGACGACTTGTGCGAACATTACATAATTCTGTCTTCCTCTCTATCTCAACATTTGCACATCTTTTGCCAGCCTTTCCTACATACACAGCATTTTTCCATTGTTCCACAAACACTTTTGAGTCAGAATGAAAATGGTTTGGAGGGGAATGAGCAATTACATATTGGCAATTGAAATGTTCTCCCATCTTTGTTCCTCAGTCAGCAGCATCCTGTTAACTGTAGTCATGATGACTTGTTTAGCATTCCAGTTGGGACGTCTAGTCCTTTTGTTACAGCCTTTTGCAGGAGACTGAGACCACATGCCTTATCATATGCAACTGGGAAGCTGTCATATATATCACCCAACAAAAGTGTGGTGCCCTGGGAGAGCTCCAGAAACACTGTACACCCAAGCTACCAGAAGCCTCCAGCACACTCCTAAAAGAGCAGTTCCACATTTCAGGAAGTAACACATTACAGAATGATTCTTCCATTAAGATTTATGCTTAAAATAGAGGAGCCGGAACCTCGTGCATCAGCAGAGTTTTCATCAGCTGATTAAGCATGACAGATGAAGCAGGCTCCTGACCTTTCTGGGGCTGAGAGGGAAAAGAAAAGAAAAGAAAAGAAAAGAAAAGAAAGAAAAGAAGAAGAGAAACGGCCTCTCTTTCACCTCTGTATTCAATTGTGCACTTCCTCAAACAAATAAAAAGACAGTTTTGCAGCTGAACAAGAGGCCATGCAGTTATCCATGGGCCCCTGAAGTTGTTTGATCAAGAAGGAACATGATATGTATGATTTGTCTGTTCATTGCTCCTGGGGTGGGCCATTGCTCCTGAGTGAAGAATAATAGCTGTCAATTACATTCGGATCACTGTAAGGGCCCTGGCATTCTTAGGCAACCTGTTATTAAACCGTTAACTTTCTGATGTCTACCTTGTTACTTTCAACACGCATACCAGACTGACATTAAATATACATACTGAAAACAGTAATAAATCTTTCTGAACACTGGGAACTTAATTTGTTGAGAGAGATAAAAATTTTGGGATGTATGCACAGACTTATATTTTAAATTTTTATTGATATATTTTTTTATTTATGCTTTTTACTTTGTGAGGAGTTCTGCATGTTGCTTTCAGTGAAGTCATATCATACAAAATCATGCTTTTGTGGAAGTCTCCCAGACCCGGGCATGACTGTTTAAAAAAACAAAAAAAAACAAACAAAACCAAACAAACAAGGGGATTGAAAATGAATGAACGAATATATTTCATATATACTTTTTAAAATTTGCTTTGGTCTACAGTTGCATTTAAAGAGTTGGATAGAAATTGGGGCACTTGTGACAGTACGTCACATCTTTGCTGGTGAAACCTCCCCACCAAATGCTCTGATTGCCAAGATGAGAGAAAAACCCCTAGAAAGAGAAAAATAGCTCAGAGAAAATTTTAACAACAGAAAGCAGTGACACTGATTCAAACTTTGGAGTCCAAGGGAACTGGCGTAGAATGAAGCAGTAAAGCTACATGTTCATGCTTGCTCGTGAACTACCTTTCACTATTTCCCAAATCAATGTTTTTTTTAGTAAAAATGAGTTTGTTCAGAGCAGGGATTTGAACATAAATCCCTTACCTCACGCTTCATTTTTTTTTCCCTTCTGTTCTCCACCAAAAAGACGTTTTAAGATCCCTGGACATCCTAAAGGAGAGCGAAAAATACAGAAATATGTCTGAAAATTTTTACCAGACGGGAACACTGTTTCTTATGCAGCTCAACATTCGTTTTTAGGGAGATGGCAATCTGGAATTTTTCATCTACATGGAGGCTCCTATCTGAGACAGCTTAATTAGCCTGAGCTTTTCTGAAGGCAATGAAAAAAAAAGTCATCAGCAGAATAGAATATATGCAAGTGTGAATACCTTTCCAGTGTTTACATTGATTGAATACAGGGAGGAGAACTTGAAAATAGGTCTGTGCTTTTATTAAGGAATCCTATGGTCTCTGTCTCAAGACTCAACCTTCACTCTGATTCTTCACTTGCTCTAGAGAACCAGTGTCATCTATTATTTGTCTAGTGGGAAAGTAAGCACTTGGTTAGCCAAGTAAACACAACATCTCTTTGCCAGCCTATGTCAAGATCTACAAAAAAATCCAATAATTCAGGTAAATATTTTCAGATATTTTTTATGTGTGCTGGTTTATTATATTAAGTAGAGTTTTCTAGGCTGACTCTTTCATTTTTAAAGGCAATAAATAAATCTGAAAAGTCAAAAAATACACATAATTGTTACCAGGCCTGAAACTGATAAATAGAAATAGGAAATATTATTTTGTAGAAAGATCCTTCTGTGATCGATACAAAATTACAGAAATTGCTGAGTCTGATTATAGAAATGACATAATTTTAAAAATTCAAAATACAGTACAACAATATTACTTTACTGAGATGTTTAAGTTTAGTTTATTGAACAAATCACCATCTTTCACTTTGGCTCCTGGATGAGTTACTGTACTATCCAATATTCCTTATGTTCTATTTTCTACCACGAATCTCCAGATATTCCAAGATATCTGAAAGAAGATTTTGAGAAGGCAGCTTAGCACGTCAATGGAACATAAACAAAATAAAACTAGTGCAGAATTAAATGTAACAGCTTCATTTCAGATTGCCTTATCACGAAGTGTTTTGTTAGTTTTCCCTGACAAGAATCTCAAAATTTTTGCAAAGTCAGAATTTCCCAAGAAAAATTGCTGTCTGTGTCGTATGTAAATTTGAAGCCAGGGAGAAAGTGAAGTGACCTCTTAGCCACCTTATTTACAAAAGAAATAACTGAGTGGTTGTTCTTGAGACTCATATTGTCCAGAGATTCATTCAGGGATGCCTTTTTTCTTTTTTTTCAGTGATCAGATTTTTGGAGCATTAGAGGCTTTAGGGTACTCTCATCAAAGCCTGGTGTTTGCAGGGGTCCCAAGTATTGACTGATGTTTTTACTGTCCAGGAAGGACAGAGGTCAGAGTCACAGTTGGAAGTTTAGCCTGTTAACAATGCTTTTGTTATGGTGTGGGAATGGCCTGATTAGCAAAAAGAGGACATTGTGTCTGTGTCTATTCTCAACTTAAAAAAAAAAAGACCTTGTAAGGATGTCTCAGATGTTTGTAAAATAAGACAATAATTGATGGTATTGTAAAAATGTGCCTGAACAACTTGAATTCATAGAGACACTTCTGGTACAGAAATATTCTCCACAAAATAACTTTACTCCTCCTCATATCTGTGACAACCCAAGAGAAAGATCACCTTGCTCCCGTCTTCAGGGAGACACAGCAAATAACTTCTCACACCGGAAGAAATATTGAAAGATTCTATGTAGGCCCCCATGTTAAATGTCTTTTCTTCTTTTATGAAGAAAACTTCACTTATCATCCTCACAAAAACTGATGCTACAACAACTTCCCACTCTCCTACTGTCTTCCCATCAGAGACAGACAATCCTTTCCTGCTGGATTACTCCATGAACTTTCCTTTTCTCATCTTCAATGTCAGAAAAGAGATGAATAAAGAATTTCTTGTAACAGGACATAGGTGATTCCTCCTTACTTACATAGGTTTACATCTGCACTATCATGCAAAATCACATACATCCACAATCTGTTCTGAAATGCTTTTCAGTGGAAATTAAACAGCCTTTGCTTCTCCTCTTCCCCTTATATAAACCACCTCATGTGAGGTGACCTTTCTTGTTGCACTTCACAGCTAAGGTATCTCCTGCATTGTCAATCAACATGAGAGGATGTTTAAGTCCTAGTTATTTAAGGCCCAGAATCTGGAAAACTCGTTTCCTGTTCAACTAAAGACTTCTTATATGACATTAGACAAACCATGGAGTCTTTCTTTGCCACAGTTTCCTGTCTATGAAAGGAGATAATTGCACTTGTTCCTCTCAGAGGCTTTAAACATTGTGAGGCACTAGGGTATTGCAGCAACAGAGGACACATCAAACCCCCTGCATTTGGGGAGATAGATAGTCTCCTAGTTTGGCCAGGAAGACCAGAGTACCTGGGCCTCCATCAACACAATCAGAAAAGGAGGAAATAAAGCCAGTTGGTGCACGAAGTACTTCAGTGATTCTGGAAATCAGCAAACAGCTACTTCACATTTCAGACAAACTTCAGGAACCCATTTTATGACGAGTCAGAGCAAGCTGTCTGCTCAATAAGCTTTTATATTCATGATTATTCCTACTAGGAAGCCATGAATATTATTAAACAGAATTAATCCAAAGGAAGCAGCAGCTGAATTTTCTGCTTAACATATAGTCAATCTCAGGGAGAAAAAAGTAATCGTTATATTGCCTGACAGGTTCAAAAGCAGGTAAGTTTGAATGCAAACAAGATTTGTTATCAGTTAACAACTGTAACTATTTGTTGTTCATCATTCTTCTGCCTCTCATGGAAGTTTCAGGCATATGATGAGAGTCGAAACAACTCCAGAAACTTCAGCAATCTGCCACATACTCCAAGTGTGAACAGTCAAAATGAACAATATTTGGACATGTCATGAGATGGTAATTGACACAACAAGGAAAGCTTTTACCCATACTGCATAATTAAGAATAATCAATATATTGGCAGGATTGATTCACTGCTGATTCACAGACAAGGAAAAAAGCCATATTCCTTGAATCATTTATTTACCATGACTAGTTCTGTCATATCAAAGCACAATGTTGCAATAGCACTTTATAAATGAGCATTGATTTCCATCAAGCATTTAGTCAAGTTTATAGTACAGTTAGACTGATGACATGTGTTGTTTCAGAAACAAAGCCCAATGCTTATTTTTCAGACTGCAGTCACAAATGTCATCTTCCAGATGGAACAATGGATCTAGGTATAGAAATGACATGCCAAAGAGCAGCAGTTTTCAATGCAATAGGGGAGACTGGTGTGACCCTATATGCCTATCTTTAATGTTGGATTTTCTTGATTTGTTACAAGATCAGAGAAGATGAATAGCACATTTCCTTAAATGGCATATTAAAATATATTTGGCCATACATAATACAGCTATTTGGCAGAATATCTTTGTTATAAAACACAAGCCTGTCTGTGGTTTCCTTACTGTTACATGTTCTGTTTTTCCTCCTTGCTCACCATTTTGACATTTGTCTCAGCTTTCTCTAGGTTAAACATCACATGTAATATCATAAGCAGTTTTTGGTATCATCTAGGTAAACTACCTTTTATATATATTTCATAGATACATCACTGATTAAACAATTTGTTGTAAGAGTAGTTCCTTTTCCCACTTCCCATGCACTGTTATATTCGGCACAATCCATTTCCTAATCACTGTTGTAATTTATCTCTTCGCTTTACCTTGTCACCTACTTAATTCCACTAGAGGCATTTCTAACATCTCTGTCTAATAATCTCCATTAACAATGCAGAACACTATTAGCATAATAAGCATTTCCCATCTGTACAAATGAGACTCCTTCTCATCAGTCTGAAAACTAGCTACTGTACATAAATATAGGCAGGAATCATTAGAATTAAAAAGAGAAGATATTCCCCTACAAACAAGCATCTTCCCTCTCTGGTGGTAACAACTTCATCTGCCCTTGTGATAGTAAAGTATTCAAGTCCAGGATTGAGCTCAAGGTCCCAGGTGTCCATACTGTTTAACCTTAGTATGATCCCTTACACAGTATTGAGTGCCCAAACTCATTTTAGAGATTTAACACAAACCAGAGGGTCATCTCAGTGAGCAGTGTAAAGAGCCACACTGTTCCATGGATGAATACAGTTTGGTTGTATGTACCATACGTACATCTACTCCACCCCACTTGCCAGGGATTGTACTCGGACTTTGGACACAGCCTCCCTTCTATAAATCCACCTGCAGAGATGAGCAATACTTGAATAAAATGAGGTGCATATTTCTGCGCTTATCATCTTTAGAAGCTTTTCCATCAAAAGCAGAGGCATGGGTGTTGGCAGTCCCTTATCTTTGTGTCCTCTAAGTCAAATTAATTATTTTTTCACAGTGTCAGACTCAGGTGGTCCTATCTCATCTCATATTTACTTGGACTTTTGATTTGGCAAAGACCTTGATCTGCATAGTTGTTTCTCCAGTCAGTATTGCAATAGATCATCTCATTCCCATTGTCTTGGGAGGTTCTGTCTAGGATTTGCCTGTCAACCTCAAAACATGACCAAAGAACCCTACTCTTCTTGACCATAGACCTCTACAGTTTCAACAGCATCTCACAGAAATCAAGAGAAAGTGATGGCAACTATTAATGGCAATGAAATCATGCCTGTGCAAACAGATACTTGTGTAATATAGTCTCTATTATTTTGCAATGCAAGATTTTTTTTTCTCCTGAAAACTTTTTCTCAGATTAAGCATAAAACCAAGTTTCTAACCATATCCAAAGACTGAAGAAAATTTCAGAATGTCATTGGATTTGGTCAAATCACAACTTTATGCTTGCTTAACGTAAGAGAATGGAAAACATGGAAAAGATTACTTTCCTGCATAACATTCTACCATATTTGCAGGCCCGTGATTTCTCTCTAAGTTTCAAAGTTTTCTGAGTCTTTCTTTGCTATCAGATCTTTGATATGGTGCATTTTTGAGTGTAAATGGCATAGCATACAGAAAAAGAAAAGAAATAAAAGGTAGATGAAGGCTGGTTTTCATCCACTATTTCCTTGATCTGCTTCATTGCATGCCTGCACAAACAGTTGTGATACCCCACTGGAGTTGGTAGGAGAGGAAGGCCAAGAAGTAAGACTAGAGTTCAGGGCAAAAACAGGGCTACTTCAGCCAACTTCCACTTCAGAAAGCTTTCGAAAGCTAAATTTTAGACTTCAAAGAGGATCTCAGTTTTGGTTTCTAGGCTTTCCTGTAGTCTTGAGTTGTTCTGTAACATCTTTCAAGTGTTTGTTATGAGATGACATATGCATCAGCTCTACTTACTTCATTTTACCTGTTGCCCATTACATTTCACCAGAAAAGCCTCCACCAAACCAAAACCAGCATTAATATTGTTAGAATAGTGTTATTTTCAGCACATGCTCTCTAGCACCCAGTTGCAGAGAATGGTAAGGATTTTTTGTTGTTCTTTGGTGGTGGTGGTGATGGTCTCCATAAATAAAAGACCTCCATAAATAAATAAGTCATTCTGAAGGGAACGAAACTTTTGCCTCATGCTGCATCCTGCTTCAACTGTGGAAGACCTATGAGTTTTTTTAGCTTAGCCCAGGCTAAGAAGGATTTAGGAACACAGAAGTATTTCACAAATTATGAAAAGGAAATTAAAAAAAAAATTATATTAATACAAGGTCACTGAGTAACCTATGAGCATTTCAGTGTGTTATCAGTCTGTCATTTGTGGCTGTATACTTGCCTCCATTTAAAGGCAGAGAAAGGACAAAACACCTTCTTTAAAATATTGCAGTTATGTTGGTAATTAAAAACATCACATAAGACTTTGGTTGAGGCTGAGGGTCTTGCAGAGGAACTGAGATTCTAGCCTGTGGAATGGAATGGAAACAACCCCTCAGCTTCACTGAACCTGCACCATCTATCTCTCTGCGCTGGATCCCTTCAGCCACCACTGGCCAGACACTGGTGAGTTGTGTGGCAGCCTTCAGTGAGTGGTGGAATGAGTGAGATCATTTTGAAGACCTTTAGAAGATCTTACCTGGCAGTTTTGAAGCAATTTTTTTCTGATGGCGTAGATTTTACTTTCTAATTATATTTATACATAAAAGTAGGAAACTTGAGGAGAGAAGTACATTTTTAATAAAAGGTTTTGCCTCTACTGGTACACTAGGATTGGATAATCCAAGTCCTGACATGGGTTCATCTCTATTGGTTTTGTCTCCTCTCTGGCAAAGACCAGGCACAGCTGAGGAAAGAGTACATGCAAGGATCTATTGGCAGTGTGAGGCCACCCTGCTATACAGTAGCTGCTTCAGCTATAGGGATACCATTCCAGTTGATCATAGGATGAAAGAAGAGGCCCTGGCCTGTTTTATCTGACAGTATTGATGTAGCTAAAAGCCTGCAGATCCCTGACCACATCTGAATTTGTTTCTGAAGCATGTTTCTGAGGAATGCTCCTGGCACCCAAGGTAACAGATGGCTCTTTGGCCTGTTTTCCCCCCAGAATGTGATGTCATTCAATTGCAACTCATCCCATCATGGTAAGTGTTGCTACTTAATATTTCCAGATTATTAAGGAACTAGAAACTATGATTATTGATAAACTAGAGGTTTGTGTCATATGTCAAATATTTTCAGACTAAAAGAACAAATTTTAAATAAAAGAGACTCTTCAAACCGTAGGTGGAAAACACAGGGATTTAAATCAGGAATTGCATAAAGCTAAGCAGTTTTCATTTACTTTAATTAGGGGTAATGTTTTCTTAATCATAAAATTGAATTTATGGAAATCAATTTAAAAGTACGATTTTTTTAATACTTAGAGAAAAATAATTTTCTTTCATATATTGAGAACATTTCCAGGCTATAGAAGTGAAAAGAAAATGTCTTTATATAGCACATTGTGACTTACACCACAAGTTGGAAATACCTGATTAATCTTATTACTAAAAAAAATTCCTAACAAAAACATCCCATTAACAAGGATCTATCAATAATTTTTTAGTATCAATAATTGCCAATTTATAGCTCTGTTGTCACCAGATTTAAACATAAAGACTAAACCTGAAATTTTTCCACATCCACTTATCTACAACAATTTTTCCTTAAAATATAAAATAAAGACTAATACACAGGTTGTTGAAATTGTACTTCAGACCTCATGTCCTTATCAGTTTGCTTACAGGCAGATTAAAGTGTTTTTTATTTGAATTTATCTGTACTCTAAGATACTTAAGAAAATGTTTTGGTTTCTACAGGAACAGCATGTAGAAATACTTCCAGTTTTTAGACCCATTGTCCTTATAGTGTGTCTATTGGTTTTGTGCTCATCTACACAAGCAAACTAAGAATATATCTTAGTCTTATATATGGAACTAGTGAGAGTACCTTCTATGATAAAGAAATATAGTGTGTCTGTGGATATGTATATTTGTGTTGAATTCAGACAATTGTTTTCTTTTTCACTTGTTTTGCTTTAAAAGTAATGAGTTACTTAGATGCTGGGTCAAATCTTATTGATGTAGTAACACTAGTGTGCAGACTGACTGCAAGAGAGACAACTACTTAGGCAAATAAAGCCAACAGGATATTTTCAAGCACTTTGGAGTATTTGCAAAAAAAGTTTAACATGCTACTTTTGTGCCACCTTGTCAGAGACATAGGATAAAATTATAAAAATATTCTAAGACTCATTGGTATAATTATTCTAAAGATATTCTTGTTAAATATCTACTGATACTGAACATTGTCCCCATTTTCTTCCCCTTTCACTTCCTGTACTGCCTGCCTAATGGAACAACACTGAATGTTACTAGTGTAAAACCACTGAATTGTACTAGAGTAGAATATTCATCTTTGTATCTTTGTATTATATTCACATATAATAACGTATCCTACATACACGTTACTATATCTTACATGTATGTACAATATTTGCATATATGTATGTATGTATAACTTTAGGTGATCTATTACCATATTATATGGCATGGATTTAGCTTTTCATGAGGTTTTACTTTGAAAAATCACCAGTCCCAGGATTTTTGATAGCTAGATACATGCAACAAATAGATGTCTAAGGACTTCTAAAAAAGACCTATAAACTAAACAGGGTGATGTGACAAATTCTCTGATAAATGCAGGATTTAACATTTGAATGGTGTTTTTTATTTCAATAATATCTATCTTCTCTATAGGTTGCTGATGCTTGTTTACATATCAGGGAATTTTTTTTAGTTACATGTGCCTGAAAGGGGAGAATATTTTTATGGCTTTGCACCGTAGACCTCCACCCCCACATTTACAATCACTGAGATGGAATGTGGAGATACTGACTTCAGTGATATTTGGATCAGGCCCTCAGACTGTAATTGGACACGCTGAGAGCTCTGCTAAAAAAAGTTCCTTAAGGCAAATGACACACTTCAGAGGACATGACCTAAATACAACTTACAGGGCTTTTAGGAAAGCAGAAGTTTGGATAAGAAGAGTTTCTAAGACATATGCCTTTCTTCTTTCTGAACAATGTGAACATTTAATTTTTCCTACACATCTCCTCCTCTTCTACTGCCTCTCAGATAAAAAAAGGCTCACAGATGGTTTTGTGGGGGAGATAAAAGGCCCTCTTTTAACCTCTACCCCACCCCCCAGATAACTGCATATCCAATGCAAAATTATCAGAAGTCTTATGTGAGTTTCAAAACTTTTGCCAAGTCCACATTTTCTATTTTACCAAAAATCTAATTTCGTATTTCATTCTTTTAATTAACAGATCACAGATACTACTTTAATTAATTATGTTCTACCAAATTAAATCAGCTAGATGTGAGTGCTTGCTTTTCTGCTGAGCTCAGTTGGAATTACACTAGCAGCACAAATGTTCACTGATGGAGAGGCCCTGTCTGCTTTTATGACGAAGGGGATCATTCTTTAGAGTGTTGTGTTGCGTTTAGTAGACCAGATCTCTTTCAGGCTTAGACAAGGGCAAGAAAACTTCCCTAATGAATTCTACAACTAAGTTCCTAATCCAGTTCTACTAAACTCAAACAACTTTTACCACTGATTGCAACTGAATGCTGAAACTGATTTCAAGCTCCTCCACAACCGTATTTCCCATATATTATGTGTACGATGTCTTTCAAGCAAAGAGAACAGACATCAGATTCAAAATCCTGAAGACATTCCCCCAAATTTCAGCAACATACAACATTACAGCGTTGCACTGCATAAGGTACAGAGACCTCATCCTTCCCTCAGGACTCTCATCCATGCATTTTTCTCATATTACTCCAGAGCCAGGCTGATGTGTTTAATTTAATATGTAGTAAGTCAGAAGTGCCTTTTTTCATATCTAATGCAAACATTATCTTTTATTCTTCTGCTGTGCTCATTTATCTCACTCCCAAATGGGTGTCTTAGAGTAAGACTCAAAAATCAGAGACAAAGGTAATCCCAAACTAAGCAAGGATGTCAAACATTGAAATAATTCTGGGCCCACAGCAAATTGATAGAAAAGCATGTGAGCACTTCAGTTCAGACAAAAGTTCTGCAGCTGAGAACAGGAACAGAACCATATCATGGAAGTGGTCTCTTGACTAGTTGTCCAATCCATCACACCAGGGCTAACCAGGCCAAAGTGACCAGGGCCTTGTCTAGTTTGGTTTTGAATCTCCAAGGAAATAAATTTGACAGCCTTTCCATGGAACGTGGACTTTCTAGGAACATATAGCTATTCACAGAACCACCGCGAAAGATTCTAGGACATTGGTATATCCTTGATCTCACCTTCTCCTTTTTCACATGGACCATCACAGTTTTTTGTGTCATTTGATACTTTATCCTAAAGGTTAATAGTTCTTTGGCTTGCTGAGTGTGCCAAACAGATGTTTTACAAAGTCACCTGGACTATACATCTATTGACTGCACTATTCAGCTAGCAACTGGAGCTGATGTCCCAGCTGATCTTCTGTGGGTCTCAGTTCCTAGCTGAATCTGTAAATATTAACTGCACAAGTAAACCACTACTTGCATGAATGACAGCTTGTTTTTCATAGTCTACAACAGCATATTTTTGCATGTGAAATTACCTGCTTGTGACAGTATAGGCCTCTTTTGCATGCATATCTTATGAGAGTTGCATTTGAAAGATGGTCTTTGGATAACCTGTACAGTCCTCCTGAAAATCCATATAAATGACTTCTGTTCCAAGGGTAAATATATGCAAATGAAAAAAAGAGGTCCCACCCTTCCTACAAAATTTTAGCTTCACACACATCAATCCAAAAGATGGATTTTGTGTATCTGCTTATCAGAGGAACAATACAAAAATGAAAAAATGGTGCATGCCTCCTGTCAGCTGATTCTTTATGAAGGCATGCAAGGGAACAAAAAATATCGTCCAATCCTTCACCAGCAATTAAAACTTGAGAGGATTAGGCCACACTTAATTTTCAGATTTCTTTACATCCACAGTTTCATTCTCTACTATAAATTATTTAGACTGCTGAGGAATTGAGAAACAGTGTAAAAGAGGAATGTGAAAGAAATTAAGGAAGATAAATTAAGGGGAAGTTACAGACTAAGCATAGTATTTAGTGAGACATATGCCCTGGGCTGCTTAATCTGCTCCCTAGGCCCCCATTTCAACATGACTTTGCAAGCGCTGCTGACTATTTAGTTTTATTGTGGATGATGTAGATAGTAAATGGGACTGGATGGGAGAGTACCAGGTGATGAAGGAACTCACTAGCAATAGGGAAGCAATTAAAGAAAACATTGTTTCTTATGTTCCTCAGCCCCTCACAGAGATACTTGTTAATTTCTGAATTTTGTATAAAATATTATGTCAAGTCTTCAAAGAACTCCATCAGAATCTGTCAAATGAATAAGGGAAGTATGGCATGACCAGGAATGTCCATAAAGACTATTGCGTTGCAGAATCTCACTAGCTGAGAAGGGTCATAGCCCTGCAGCAATACACAAAGTTGGATTTGATTCCTTCATGAACAAGTAGGTGGCCAGAACAAATCACTCAGGCCTTCTACTCCCCAATTCTGCACCTGCAAGATAATAATACCTCACTGAGAGCTGTAAAGAAAAAAAAACATTTTTACAATTTTTTTACAGGGAAAAAAGCAAGGTGTGATAGAAATATGTCCTTGACCCCAAGTAGAAGTTGAAAGAACTGGAAAACACTTTTTACATGAAAGATAAAAACTGTGAATAATATTTCTCCCCATCTTTCTACCACCACACTGAACATACTTTCCATATTCTTAACAACTTTGTGGTCACAGGCAAGCCTTGTCTTTGCCTGTCCAGGAAACAGATTCTTAGAGGCACTTCCTCAGTGACCTCCACTGGGCATCCTGCTATTTGCTGCCTCTCTTAGCAAAAAAGAGAAAGGGGAAATTGAGTGCAAGGCGAAGAGTCCACTAAACCTTTGCTTTGGTGCCCAAAGCAATTCCCTAGCATATCTCAGTGCAGGAAAGTGAGACACAAGTGCAGGAAAAATAAAGTGTTCTCTTCACACAGATAGCAACCTGCACTTGCACAAGCAGATGAGTTGTGAGTAGTCCCACTGACTCCTGTGAGATAGTGCAGATGACACGTTTCCAGAAACCTCTTACTCTGTTTTCATGACATGGGAGCCAATATTGTTATGGTGACCAAACAGCTTATGAGCATCTGCTGATGGTGGTACTCCAGAAACCTTGACTTTACCTCCTTCATGGACAGCCCATCATTCATCAAAGTAAATGAAATAAATGTCTTTAGAAATGAATACTAAGAGCACTGAATGTACAGAGATGGCAAAGAGAGCCTGGCTTCCACCACTCTGTAACATTTCCATGGCAAGTCTATGTTAAATTTAGCGTGCTTTGCTATTTCTATACTTCCAGATAAAGTGCAGATCCATTTCTATAATTCAAGCTATTAAGCACATTCATTGTCTCATGAGTTTTGACCAAGTAACATTTGTTCAGATACTTTAGAAATGTTAATAGTATACCTCCTCAGGATCAATGAGATCAAACTTAAATTCATATTCAACATATATATATAGCATATAAATGTTTAAAACACAATTGTGCTTTAATGCAGCTCCTTTCAATGTAGTTTTAACCTCAGATGAATGCATGAGTACAACAAAGCAACAGAGAAATCCATCACTGATAGTGTAATTCTGAAGATTTATAAGGGAAGTGTAGTTTGGAAGTGTTACTTAATGGGACATAAAAAAAAAAAAACAACCCGGGAGAATCAAGCCCTACATCACTGCAACAGTTTTTCTAACTATATGAATGTCCAGAAAGATATTCAGCCTTCTCTCCTTGTTAAAACAAATTAGGCTATTCTTTTGATTCATAGTCTCTGAAATATCTGTTCCTTATTACTTTCTGATTCCTAATCATTATTAAAGTATGAAATAAAGCTGAATTATGAAAAGATCTAGTGAAAGAAAAATAATCACTATTCCTTAATGAGGGCTTTTTTTTCTCCAATTGCTTTCAAAATTAAGGAAAGCATCTAAAAAAGACATCTTGATTTCTATTTAAAAAATAATGAAAAGAATATAAGTAAAGTGACCTCATTTATTTCACACGCTTTCCTCAAGGAATTTTGATAGATTTATTATTCTAAGAATAGAAATGCAAGTATACTTTTCTTAAATCTTTTCTTTCTGACAGAGTTGCAGTATCTTTTATTCGTATATCTACTGTCTTAAACTAACATATACAATTTTAAACACCTAGGATTATGTTTTCTGAAGGAATTGTGTAATGTGAATCATTTTATTCTTGGCCCCAAGTACAATAGAGACCTGGACATACTTGTGCAAATCAGTGAAATGATGAAGGGGTTGGACTGCATCTGTTCAGCCTGAAGATGAAAAAACTAATGGGAATTAGTTTGTGTAAATACCTGATGGGTGGGAACTAAAGAATACCAAAAAAAAGAGCCAAAGAATTCTCATTGGTGCACAATGAAAGGACAATTGATACAAACTGAAAGGCAAGAAATTCCATTTGAACTTAAGAAAGAAAAATTCTTTATCTACAGTGCTGCTCTCCAAACACTGAAACAGGTTGACTAGTGAGACGTGTAGTCTCCATTCTTGGAGATACCCAAAGCTGTTTACAGTCCCGAGCAACATATCCTAGTTGACCTGGCATTGAGCAGAGGTATTATACTCAATGCTCTTCAGAGGTCACTTCCAACATCCTTATGTGATTCTGTGAAAATCTGGAGTCTATGGATGGAAAGATCCAAAGAGATTTCAGTCACATTAGTTGTTTACATCAACAAAGCTGATGAGACAGAACTTAGGCTGCTGTGGAAATCACAAACTGGTTGAGGTCATGACCTCTGAAGGTCACCTGGTCCAACCCCCCTTCTCAAGTAGGGCCACCTAGAGCCAGTTGCCCGGGACCATGTCCAGAGGACTTCTGGATATATACAAAGGAGGCTCTACAACCTCTCTGGCCAACGTGTTCCAGTGCTCAGTCACCCTCACAGTAACAAAGTGTTTATTGATATTCAGAAGGCACCTCCCAATGTTTATTTGCAGACTTACAAGTATAGCACTACTTTTAATGTCATGCTGGCATGACAAATTCAAAGTAATTGAATTTGTTGCAATTGACAGCACGATACCACATTTACCATGATGTGACAGCACTATCTTATCTACCCAAGAGAGCTTCTTGGGCAACAGTAGTTGCATCTTACTGTTGATATGACTGCCTTCCACACCC
>BJBW01013285.1:35543-55966 GCA_004320125.1 Scolopax mira | reverse complement strand
AGGGCCCTGGTGCCTGTTTCCAGTCCTCCTGCCCATCTCCTGTTGTGTCTCCACAGACCAGAAGGAAGATGTAACCCGTGGAGAGCCCACCCTGCAGCAGGCTCCTGGAGAGACCTATGGCCCATGGAGCATCGCCCCTGCAGGAGCAGGTTTGCTGACGGGAGCGGGGAGACCCACGTTGGAGCAGTGTCCCAATCTGCCCCATAGCAACCCCACACCTGGGGGGCAGACCCACACCTAGGGGACGGACCCATGGATGGACACCCCTCTCCTTCCGTCCCTGTGCTGATAAAGTGGTCCTGACACCAGATGCCTGGGTCTACTTTTGCTGGGGGGGGTGGAGGGTGGTAGATGGACCACCTGGATGCCTGAGTCCCCCTTTTCAGTGGGGCTGGGTCTCCTTTCAGTGGGGCATGGACGCCTGGGTTCCCTTTTGTTGGGTGGGTGGGGTACTTGGGGGGCCCAAATGCTTGGATCCTTTTTTGGGGGGCAATCTCTGGGTGTTGGTTATTTTGGAGCCCAGCGAAGGGTGGGGAGAGGGAAAAAGGGGGCTTTGAGGATTTTTTCTTTTAAATTCCCCCAAATGAGATTGTTTCCCCCTTTCATCCTCCAGAGAAAATCGCCACGAAGCTTTCGACCACGCCGGAGGCAGCCATGCAACTTGAGGACGAGGCGTTTATTATATATATGTATATATTTAAATTGAGAAATTGTTAAAATAATTGTTAAAATAAAAAGCCTATTCTGAAATAAAACCACGGGTGGAATGCAGGTGTATTCGGGAGGTGGGAAGTATGTTCATGGAGATACATTTTAGAGGGCTGCCCCCACCAGCTTTAGGGGGGGGAGCAGAATGTTGGACCCTGTTATTTCAGCAGAGTCAGCTGAGGCAACACTCATCTCCCAGTGGGGCTCAGTAAACCCCAAAATTGGGATTGAGGAGGGCTCATTTAGGGGCAGGAGGGGACAGTCAGAGAGGAGGGTGCACCCTCATTACTTAAGGCTCCCACCTTTATTTAGGGCATTCCTGATTATTGAGGGCACACCATTTCCACCACCCAGCCTTCTCCATCCCCTGTGTCTCCCAACACCAAATAAGCTATCCTTCCCCTCCCTCCAAACCTGCAGAGGCCCCCCAGATCCCTGTTGCCGCACCCCAGAATACCACTGTTCCCTAAAATCCATTTTATGCCCCCAAAATAGAATGGTGTCTCCCCTAATTTGTCCACCTTCCTCCTCACAGCATCTCTGGCTGTGCAGGTGGGTGGTGAAATCTTCCCTAGGTTTGTGGGGTGCAGGTGTCGCCCTCGTCCCGTACCCCAGGGCTAAGGGGAGTTTGGCGACTCAGCCATGGCTACCATTTTGTAGACTCTTCCTCCCCTGTGAGGGAAGGGCTCTAATGGCACCTTAGGATGGGTGGGGTCAGCACAGGTACTTTAAATCCTTTTCTTTTGGTAAAGCTAGCTATTTGGGGTGGTTGAGGGGAGTCGTTATCTTGTTTTTAAGGGTTCAAGCCGAGCAGCTGCTCTGCTTACCTGGAGTCAGGGCAGGAAAAGCAAGGCAGAGCAGGGCAAGGATAGGCAGTAGAGGGCAGGGCAAGGCATGGCAAGAAAGGGCAGCACAAAGCAAGGCAATGCAGGGCGAAGCAGGGTAAGGCCGAGCTCGGTAAGGCAAGGCAAGGCAAGGCAGTGTAGAGAAACCAGAGCATGGCAAGGCATCGCAAAGAAGGGCAAGGCAGAGCAAGACATGTCTGCATGTTAGGTCAAGACAAGGTAAGGCAAGACATGGCAGGGCTGGGCAAAGAAGAATGGGGCAATTCAAGACAGGACAGGGCAAATCAGCACATGGCAGGGCCAGGGAAAGAAAGGGAGGGCAAGAAAAGGCAATGCAGGGCAAAGCAGAGAAGGGTAAGGCAGAATCAAGCAGGGCAAGGTCAAGGCCTGCCCCGTCATGCCTTTGTCATGTTAATCTGTATATAGCTCCTGGCCAGGTATTTTCAGTGAATGGTTGCCATTTATTTACCAGGAATACTTTGACTTTATTGCTCACAACATGGTACTGCTGTAGCTTAGAGTCTATGGCCAAAACATTGTAAAGGAAGTTATCTTGTCTCCAGCATGGATGTCAAAGGCAAGGTTTCATTAGATTGCTTTAAAATTCTTTCCCCACCAGAAGGTACATACTCACTAGTTGTTGCCTTTCGGGTTTACTTGATTATAAGGCTGGAAAGTAGAGTCCATGTCCCTAAGCCAAATGTAGAATGTGTGTCTCCCTGCTGTGTCATCAAATGTCAAACCTCTGACTCATGTCTATTTCTCTGGTTGCCACCTCCTGGCTTGCTTTGGCTGTTCCCTCTACCCTTCAGATTGCCCTTACCACCCCTGATAGCACTAGTGAGCCACTACCAGACTCACTTACCCAGCAGAATTTGGCCTTTGTGGCCAACTTGTTCTAACCTTTATTCCACTACAATTGTTCTTGGCAAATCAGAGCATCTTTCAGAAGACTTGGATCTCATGCTCAGTCCACCAAAGAGATTCTGCAGCTGCTGCAATCCCTCGCCAAGTCTAATTTCAGCACAATTATTATATGCTAAAGCTTCCTCCTCGAGTATGTAACAATTTACAGAAAAATGACAGGATTGGTGTGGAGTAATTTGATGTGGAATTCATTATCTCAAACTAAGTGTTGTGACTGATAATTTGGGATATTGCTCAAGATCTATTTATAGAAATGCATTTATGTGTTTTTTATCACTCGTTAAGGTGTCTAATTTACATGCTGAAGTAGCAGATGTCTGGAGGTATACTTGCCGAAAGGTATTAGTGTTCCTCTTTACTTTCTATAAGATAACCATTTTTCATTGAAGCAGCAGTACCGTGGAGTGTAACAGATCACCTATAAAAAATATATAGCTTTGAAGTACGTTATTGCATATAAAAGCTCTTAAAAGGATTGGATTCCTATCTGGTTTTACCACATACAGGAATTTCTCCACTTGAAAGAGCAACAGTGTTTAACCCACTGTTAGGTAGAGGGGTGTAGACCTCATTGAGGTCCAGGAGCCAAGGTGTTCATGACCTGCCTCCTGCACCACCGCAGTGACCGCATGGCTGACCACGGGCAAAACAGTAGGTGACCCAAGACCCGCAACCTCTTTATTTTCGTTTTTTTTAGTGCCTGGCTCTGAACCTCAGTTCGGGCTCGCACTGGCCTTTCTGCAAAGCTACCTGCGGCCACCAGGAGGAGCCGTGAGGAAGAGGAAGGCCCGGTGACTAGGGAGGTGGTAGAGTCTCCTTCTCTGGAGACATTCAAACCCACCTGGACACGTTCCTGTGCAACCTGCTCTGGGTGGACCTGCTTTGGCAGGGGGGTTGCACTTGATGATCTCCAGAGGTCCCTTCCAACCCCATGGGATTCTGTGATGAGAGGTCAGGATTCACAGGGTCTGGTTGCTAAAGCCTCAGATGGAGCTAGCTGCGGGGGGCTCCACAGCTGACTTGGTCTTTCCTCTGCTGCCACCTCCAGCTGCACCTCCATTCCCTGCTGTGGCCCAGCCAAACTCATTTTAAATGCCCTTCTGAGCATGACTGGCACTTTAGCTTCTGTCACCTGAAGGAAGCTGGCCCAATTCCGGCAGGGCTGCAGGGTGGGCAGCGCTGAGGCAAGGGGGCCGTGGTGGCCTGGAACCTTCTGGAAAGGAGCCTGTGTGGAGGGCCCTGTCCCGATGCCCCTGAGGAGGCTGTGAGGAGGAGCTAGAAAACAGAAGGTGAGAAAAAAGTTGGAAACAGACTGTTCTTGATTAATCCCCAGAGTGCAATGTTTTTCTTGCCTCTCAGGGCAAAAAATAAGTGACACATTCACAAAGTGCTTATTTGGGAAGAATGCATAAAATGTTGTTTCCCTGAGTGGGTGGGAACGAAAGGGCAGGAAACTTCGTGTTTGTTTAGTTCCAATTACCCTCACACATGGAGGCCTTTCCCTTTCAGCCATATTCTTATTTTTTTGTGGTTGACAGGTGTTCTGTGGCTGCTTTCCCTTCATCTTCTCTCACAACTCTCATTTTTCAGCGTTTCTTTCAGAGACTGCAATTATGCAGTCTGTACTTCTTTGTGAGGGTGCCAGCTTAGATGCATGCCCCCCCCCCCCCAAGTTACTTTCTACCCCCGTGCTTTTTATCTGGGTTTTTTAAACCCCTATCACTCTATTAATCCGTTTTACAGTAGAGCCCACACACAGTGGAGTTGGCGTGTCCCAGGAGGTGGAAAAAAGAATGGCATGAGGATGGAAACGAGCACCAGGAGAAGGTGCTGCCACAGAAAGGTCTTTACTTCTCTGAAAATGACATCCCCAGAAACCTCATGTCTCACTCGAGCCCTTCTGTGAGGTGACATGTGCCTGTGGTAGGAGCGAGGCCGCTGTGCCTTTATCTTTCTCTTTCTATGAAGAATCAGAACTGTTGCTTCTCCTCTTCCAAAATGAAGACTAGCAATTGCAACCAGCACTTTCTATGTATAAGGCTGATGACTTCAGCCTCTCCTATCATCCTGTTGTAGGCCAAAAAGACTCTAAATGACCTGTCTTTCTCTGAAATAAAAATAATTTTAAAAAGGCTCTTACCTTAATATTTTGAACATATGAACTCATATGTATATAATATTTATATAATAATTTTTTTTCCTACTAGGAAATTTCTACCATGCCAACCTGATTCTCATCCAAGTATTTCTTTCCCTCACTTAATTCAAGACTTTGAAAACTTTCCATAACTGTATTCCCAGTTCTGCAAGGCAGCTATATGGAAATGATGTCCTGCAGTTACCTTCTTATTTTTTCTGAAGAGTTTGAGTTTTGGGACTGAAATCAGTTGCAGGATTTCCCTGAAGAATATTTTAGACAAAAGTTGATGTTTCCTTATTTTAAATATTTGTGCCAAGGCACTTTCATGCAGTTGCAGAAACTAAGCATGATTGAGTTTTAGTACAAAAGCTAAGTTGAAGCAAAGTACTTCAGACAGATAAAAACATACTGTTCTGTGATTTTTGAAAAATAAACTTTTTTTTAATAGTTTTGGATTGGGCTTATATTACAAACAGCTTTGAAAATTTTAAAAGATCAAAATCAAACTGAAACACAAACTTTGTCCAAACAATACCTTTTGATTGAATCAAAATTGGTTTTTCCACATTTTGCTCCAGGAAGTTTCCATTCCAGTTCAGAAGGAAAAAAAAATCTTGGAATCCTAGCTCTCTCTTAAATAGAAAATGCACCTTCACCCTATATTCTTTAAACAGATCAGGGTTATAAGAGGGTTATAAACCTTTGAAAGTTTATGTACCAAATTATGGGCTTCGTCCCTTCATTCCTTGTTGAATTATAGGATTCCTCAAGCTGCCTCTTTCAAAATTTCCCATTTGGCTTCGATTCATAGAATCTTTTCATTTTCCCAGCGGTAGTTCCTCATACTTCTGTGGCGAAATTGTGAGTTTGTTCAGTCCCAGTTTGGATCACGTGTGCGATTGAAACCGCTTTGGTCTTCTGCAAAAATTCCACTCAGGAGCCCCGAGGAAGCAGAAGGAAAGCTGTGCTCTTCTCACAGCTTCTGTGCAGAGCAGCAAAACGAACAGAACATACTAATCACAGGTTTTTGGGCCTGCTCTTCAAACGTGATCTGTCCCTAAGGCCCCACCTGTCACAGCTCCCATTCACCTTGTGAATCTCTAGAACTTGTGGAAACACTTTGGACTCGCAGCATCTAGATTACCTAATTCTCTCGTAGCTGTGAAAAACTTACTCATTAAGACTTCTAAAGTTTAACAGTGCTGTCAGGCGTTCACAGAATGCTTTGTGTTAATGGAAAATCTGGTGTAGAAATGAACAATGGCCCGGTTTATGAAAATGAAATAGAATGTAGAAAATTTATGTTACTATTGATGGATCAATACAACTGATTGAATCCCTGCAGGTAAAGTCAATGTCCTTTGCATATTAACTTCTGGCACACCACATAAAGAAGAGTAACTAGATTGAGGCAATGCAAGCCAAGACTGTAAAAATATGTCTGTATGACACATTTATTAATGGCAGTCTCAGTTTTTGGGGTGTTGCAGTAAGATGCAAGTTTTGAGGTAAGTTCTATAGCTTCTCTGAGTTTTGATCTCCTTTTTCTGATTTTTTTATTTGCAAGTTCAGGGCCAAAAAGATCTTTTTTTTAATATACATCATAAATACCTTGGTGTTTTGGATTTGCATGAATCCTCTGTAGTTCAGATAACATTTCTCCTTTGTTTTCCTTTCCTTCTCCTATTTCCTAGTTGTGCCCAGTCCATGGAATCTGCTCTGTGCCTCAATAGTTGGCAGTAGTTTGAGGGTAACTTGAAATACATATGTAGTCTGCAGAAACTGTAGAACCTGCAATAAGGACTGCAAAAAGACACATGAATAAATATCAAGTTGAGGAGCAAATTCAGCAGGACTTTTCTGAAAGGAAATCCTGCCCTGCCTATCTAGAAACTTCTTTGAAGGATTCAATGAACACCAGACAGTAAAGGTCCTGTTGATACGATCTACTTGGATTTCCAAAGGACTTGACAAGGTCCTTCACTAAAGGCTCGTAAAAGATAAGCTCCCATAAGGAAGGTGCTTTATTGGTTGCTCTCATTAATTGGTTAAAAGATAAGAAACAGAAGAAAGAGAGAGTCTCTGCAATTGAGAAAAGGGAAGGGAAATGGAGGCAGATAGAGAAAGGACAAAGTTTACTGATGAGATTAAAACCTTACCTGTGATGGTGTCAATTTGGCCAAACCAGAGCTATCTGCAAAGGGTTGCAGAAAGACCTTATGAAATTGAGTACCTGGTTGTCAATTTAACATATAATAATGTCTGCAAGTATTAAGTTATACATGTGGCAAAAATAAATTTACTAATTTTATGTGAGCAGGGATGTGTTAGGAATGACCTGTCACCTTTCAGTAGAGTTTGTAAAAATATCAGTTCAATTTAGTGCTCAGGAACAGTCAAATTACAAAACGGAACACCAGGCATTGTTAGGAAAAGAAACAAGGGGGGGGGGATTAATTAAAAGTAAATATATTGACGTGCATTTTGAGAGTTTTGTGTAGTTCACGTCCCTATCCCAGATCAAGGATGATCAAGGGTTTGGAACTGTTTTTATATAAAGACTAGAAAGGTTAGGACTTTTCATCTGGGAAAAGGAGGTGTCTGACAGAGGATGCAACAGCAGTCTGTAAAATCACAAATGTCATAGAAGGCATGAATATTTTGATTTTTGTGTTTCCTGTCCCACAATATCAGAGGATGGGAGCACGATGTGGATTTCTCAATTGGCAAGTATTTTTTTCCACGGAGCAGAGGTAAATTGTGGAGCTCGTTAGCACATCTTAGAGACGTGAAACTTTACATGGGTTCAAGGAACAATGAAATTAACAAAACAAAAGTCCATGAAGAACTGTTAAGGCTAAAGAATCCGTTTTTCAGGAAACTGCTGTAGTGCAAACCCCCTGAGACTAAAAGAGCATCGAGGAGAGCGCCCTTAGGTGCTTGTAACTCTTCTGGAGGTGTCTTTGTTGGCTGTCGCAGGTGGAATATTGAATTAAATGGACCTTTATGTTGAGGTTGTAACCTGAAGAGAATTCACCGTGAACGGGTGGAATTGCTCTCCTGAGTAGTGGTTCAACCAGGATGATTTGTTGCCTGATGCTCCTTTGCTGCCTTCTCTGCCTCTTGGTTTTTGCTCTGTCTTTCTTCTCTCCTAAATAGTCACTAAAACATCACTGTTCGCATGAAATTTCATTTTGGGTAGCGTCTTTCTTTGGAATCCAAATTTTTTGTAATTCCTTTACATGGTGCTTTCTTACCTGGCTGGAGAGTGGCAGGAACAGAGATGTACTTATATGTTTATGGAACAGAGATGTACTTATGTTTATGGAACCGATCTCTGGCACAGTATAGGAGAGAATAACTCAAATATATCACTTTTGACAGTAGCGTTGAGATGAAACAGCGTTTTACAACCACTCTCCAGCGGATCAGAAGGGGAAAGCGTTTACAAAGACAGTAGCAAAATAAGAAGAGACATAACCCAAAATCGCCCAAGATGAAAGTAAACACGTTGGGAACATTGCACCGCGGGTGCACTGGGGCTTTTTTTTTTCTTAAAAATCCTGAGTTTGTAGCACTATCGCTGTGGGGTTTGACAGAACAGGCCGGCATCCGATGACAAGACGTTCTCTTTCAGGTGTTGCGGGGCACGGGAATGGGTGAGGGGGTGGTCCGTACCGGGCTGGCTGCGGGGTGGCTAGTCGAGGCGTGGAGGTGTAGCCACGTAGGCTGCGGTGGGGACTAGGAGGTGGCTAGCGGGGGAGGGCGGTGTGGGGACGGGAGGTGTTTGGTGCGTGGGACAGCTTGAACGCGGGGAGGAGGAAATGACTCAGAGGCTGAAAATGATGAGTTTCTTCATACTTGCGTAGGGAGGGGGCTCAGAACGGCCCGTCCTCGGTAAAAATGACAGTAAAAGCCTTTAATTGTCTCAGCTGGGGAGGCGCAGCGCGTGACGGGGGGCCGTTTTTGGGGCAAGCCAACCTGTCCCCCCCGCGGATAGGTGCGGGGGGGGGGGGGGGGGGGGGGGGGGGGGGGAATATATAGTCCGCTCCCCTTGGCCTCGCCCCCGCCGGTTTGTGGGGCTGCCGGTGATTCCCCGGAGCGGGGCGGGGCGGGGAGGTGTGCGTGGCCGCCGGGAGGAGCCGGGCGGGGCGAGGCGACCCGCAGCCCCTCGCGGCTTTCCCCTCAGCGGCTGCCGGCCCGCGCGCGCCGCCCTCCCGCCGCTGATGCAATCGGAGCCCGCAAGCGGCGGTAACGGCCACGGCGGTAACGGCAGCGGATCGGCCGGCCCGGAGTCCACCCAGCCGCCGGCGGAGCCTCACCCCGGGGAGCCGGGGATTGCCGGGGGGGGGCTCCGGCAGTAGCAACGCTGCCCGCAACCAGAGGTGGCCCGTCCGGAGCCCGCTGCCGCCGGGGAGATAGCCGGCGTTTGCCAGCATGATGAAGGTAAGCGAGGCGGGTTTCCTGCCCCAAAATCCATCCGTCGGGGGGGATGCGGGGTCGCAGAGGGAGTTTTTCCTTCGGCGGTAGTTCAGGGATTTGTATTTACAGATTTTCATGCTCCATTTTATTTTAATTTTTTTTTGCGGTGGTTATTTATGCTTTGCGAAGGAGGTGGCTGTCCCTGGGAGATTTGCTGGTTGAGGTTCAGAAGCAGGATGCGTGTGATTCTACCTCTTTCCGTCTTCTTTCGTTGCAGACAACGTGTGTGTGTCGGGAGGGAGAAGAGGGGGAAGGGAAGGTGTGTAATTGCCTTGGGGGGGGGGGGGCTGTGGGATTTCTTACTGTTTTATTTGTAATGTGAGACTCTTAATGATGAAAACGAAAAAAAACCCCACCAAAACTGCAAAAGATATGGTATCCTGACAGGCACCATGCCTTTTTATGCTTATGCATTTATTACAGGTCTTATGTCTGCCACAGTACTAAAATAGACTATGGGCAAAACCCAGTAACGTGTATTTAGAGGTTTTGAGTAATTTCAGGAATAACTCATGAAAGAGGAGCTGGTGGTGGTGAACGGTATTGTGAGAGATGATCAGCTGTGGGAACTATCTTTTTATAAATGTCGTGTTTGTGGTCCTCTGCTTAGCGAGGCTGATCTGGGGATTAAAAAGAAGCCTTCCTTGTCAAGGCAATGGGTGTGGAGATGACACGGGTGCTTTCCAGTTAGACTGAGGGAACATCACAGCAACTTTCTACCCTGCCAAACAGCTGCGCTAGGGTTAATTCTTGGGTTTTAAAGAAGGTCTGTGCTGGGCAGCCTGTGAACTTCACAGCCACAGCCTGATGCCAAAGTTAACAGCTGAGGAAAACCAAGACTGAGTTATTTGCTCTCGTTGGGTAACTATAACAGATGGAATATAGGCACAACAGGTACGTGACTGGCAGCACCTCTCTGCTTCTGATGGCAACTGTTGGTCTCATCAACATTGCTCTCTCCTGGGCAAGACTAGCAGAGGTGCAGGTGGTACTGATGATGGCAGGGCTGGAGCAGATGAGTGCTCTGGAGGAGCCTCAGGAGGCTCTGATTAGACCCATTTGCTCTTTCTGCAACTGGAGAGTCTCAGATCAGCCATGGTAGAAAACTGATCTGAAACCATTCAGGGAAAATACCCAAGCAGCTGCCCCAGCCGGAACACTTAGGGGCAAAATGCAGGAGTGTCAAGGAGTGAGACAGACTGTCATGTTTTATATCACTTTTGATGTCCCGGTTGTGTGTCTAGGAAAGAGGGCATGAACCCAGTCTCTGGGGTGTTATCAGGCACCTGGCAGTAATGTTCTGGCATGCCCATGCCAAAAAGTAGTGGCAGGCAAGCCATAGTCCTACCTGCCTGTTTGCTCAAAGCACTGTTGACATCTCCTTGGGTTCTTCTCACCTGCACAAAACCTGACTTTGCTGTTATTTTTATTATAGAAAAGACAGCACGAAGCAATAGCTAAGACTCTTGTCACTTGCAAGTGGTGTGGTCTTGGGCAAGTCCGTTCTGTCTGAGCCCATTACCCTTTATTTGCCTCATCTGTTCAGACTGTAAGCTCTTCAGGGTTATAGCTGTCACTGTGTATTTGCAGAGCATGTATCAAAGATGCAGAAAATGACCATTTGGTTATTCTGTTGCTTATGCAAAATCCAATAAATTTATGAAGGTGTCAGTAAGCAACAGCATTATTACAGCTTCTTATCCTTTCATCTCCCCCTTCGTCATTTCATGCTTTTAGTCACAACCCTCCATTTCTCCTTGAACCACTTCCAACCCAACCTCAACCTTCTCTTTCTGGCCTGCTTAAAGGCACGTTATGTATAAGAAATGAATTCTGCCTCTGGTTTTTGCAGTTCTGCCTTGTCCACCTATTGCACTGATTGTTAGTGACATCTGAGTGCTCCTAGCATTGTGTGATCCAGTGGATATCCTGATTTTCTCCATGGAAACTGAGTATTGAAATCTGCTGCAAAGTCATAGGTAAACAAGAAGATTGCAGAATCATTGGGTAGCTTTAACAGAGTTGATATCTTGCTAAATCAGTCCATAGGCCATATCCTGGGTTTAATTTGGTAGATGCAAATTATTCAAATGGAATTCACTAGTGATGAATTTATCCCTGGGAGGGCATGTTAGGAAAGGAGTAAATCAGCTCATTAATTGTGTGAGCACACAGATGCTCTGAATTGTTCAGCCATTTTAAAACCGTTTCTTTGGTGTGCACATGCTGAAGGAGCAGAATGGACGTTATTTTCATTATGTCCTTATGTTATGCCATTTTCTTAAATGAATTATCATAGCTGAACATATAGCAAACTGCAGATTATTGGCAGGTACAAAGCCAGGACCTTCAGTGTTAGAATAAAGGACCTAAGAGGTAAGTTCTGTTTGGAAAACTTGCATAATTAGTCCTTTTAGACCACACATGAGGACTGGCATCTTTGTGTCACTGCAGTGACATGTTACGTACTCCACAGTGTTAGACAAGCTTTTGATAATAAATTGAGGCTATCTAGTTGCCAGGAAGGCTGTGATGTAGAGATTAAATGCACAACCTTCATCTTGAATGTCTGAATTTTGGTGATATTTACACATAAATCAAAGTAATAGGTGACTCTAACCTGTTCTTCGTTACAAACTTGCAACTTGATACCTGCAGTTCTTACATAGGAAGAAGTGACTAGGTGGTCCCATTACCTTGGAAACAATTTAATTACTTTTTGACTTTAGACATTAAAGGGACAGGTAATATTACTGCATAAAATCCAGCACCTGTTGTAGATGGGCAATTTAGCAAATATTACCATATGCCACTGCAGATGAAAATCCAGCATTAGGTTTATGGAGAGGCCTAATGTTGCTCTTTGGTGTGCGTATCAAATGATCTAAAAGAGTTAACATGAACTAAATAATTGAAACTATCTTTAAAATGATCAAGATTTTTTTACCCATCTGTCTTTTTTTTGCATCTTGGCCCCAAACTAATGTCACAATACCCTTCCGACAGAGTTACTCATTTACTTTCTTCCCTTGAGGTCTGCAGTTCATTCCAAGTTTTATTTTAGAGTATACCTGGTGCATTAATGAAGTGTAGCATATGACTTCTCAGGAGGCACACAGCTGCTGCTAATTCAGTTTGCCTATTAGAGCGTTTCACACAGTATTTGATAAAAACATGTTTAGTAAGCACAGAAAATATATTGGTTTTCCTGGGACACAAATAGGGTTTAATTCCACCAGGTTCTGATTGTATTAATTTCCAGTAGCTTTCAGAGAGATGATTGCCATACGAGTCATGTCCGCTTACTGTTTTATGAGGGGTCATTAATTCTGTAATAACTGCTTGAATTTGCATTACCCTTACTGAGAATTAACTTTTTTTCAAACTTTGAGAGGCTGTGGGAACTGGGTTTATTCAGTCTGGAGAAGAGGAGGCTTTTGGGTAATGTAATAGCAGTCTTACAAAATTGAGAGGAAAATCAAGGAGATAGGGCCAGGCTCAACAATGACCCATGGTAAGAGGACAAGAGACAATGGCATAAATTGAAATTTAAAAGGTTCAGACTGGATATAAGGAAAAAAATCTCACCACAAGGACAGTCAGGCAGTGGAACAGGTTACCAAGAGAGGCTCTGCAGTCTCCATCCTTGGGACCTCTCAAGACTTAACTGGATTAAAGCCTTGAGAAACCTGGTCTGAGCTCAGAGCACACCCCACTTGGAGCAGGAGGTTGGACTAGAAACGTCCTGAGGACCCTTCCACCCTGGATATTCCTATGGTCCTGGAAAAAAGCTTATGAATTAAGATTTTACTTTTTTTTTAAACCCAGTCTTAGTCTTAGTTTTTCCCTGGGGGCATTATTGCTTTCATTAATTACCTCATTAGGATCCATGGTAAGGTTTATCAATACTCCATCGATGAGCTACCACTGAACCAGGAAAAAGGACAGTACCTCCTTCCTACACTCTCAACAGCTTCCCTCTAAGTACTGCACTTTCTTTCCCCATCCACATGGGAGAGCCAAGCTAGTACTTTTTCCTCATAATCATAATACATCCAGCTTTTGCTAGACTTGGTTTTTTTTTTTTTCCTTACCATGTGTTTTAAGAATAATTCTTTAAACAAGAATCATTGTATCTGTCCATGGGAAGGGAAAGAGGTTTGTCAAAACTCCTAGGGAAGTTACTAATGTCAAGGAAAAGTTCAGGAGATATCTCAGGAATTCAATCATCTTTTTCTTAAGACTGAGGTCTTTATAATATTGCTGAGGTTTAAAAAAATAACAGCTTCTCATTGGTTTTGAAATGAATTTAAAAGGTCTTAGTGCAACTAGCTGCAAGTAAAGTTCAATGAACTGTTAGATTTCTTCAACTTTTGAAAAGGTTCTCTCTAGTAGCTTTCACTTCTGTAATATTTGATGTTAATTTTTTGAAATAGTGTAATTTTTTCAAAAATTTGTAAATTTTTTGTGGAAAATATCACACTGGCAAACGTATGTGTCACTGAAAGAAAAAAAAAAGAGACTTTTTTGGTTTTCTGGAATGTGAACTTTAAATTACCATAGCTTAAAAATAACATATAAATATACCATACAGAATTGCAAATTCTATTTTTACAACAAAATTATTAATTCACAAAGTATTTTATGACTGTATATCATCATGCAGTTCATTAAAAATCAGCAGTAAAATTGTAAAATTTATGTTGATGCATGGATCTAGTTATCTAATAATAACTAGATTATTTCACCACCTAGTAGAATAATGGAAATTCAAACTCAAAGCAATATGAGGAACAAAATTTTATAGCAAATTTTAATACTTGCTCTATCTCCAAATAATTTAGCATGCTAGTTGTTAATTAAGTTTCTTGCTAGATGCATGATAGGATCAAGAAAATTATTATTTTTCTGATTTTTAAAGTTTGAGGAAACTAAGGTGGAGAGATGGAGTTTTTGAACCTGGATGAATAAAAGCATAAGTCAATTTTTAATAGGAACTATAGTTTTAAAACTTTCAGGTGTGCCATAATCATTTTTGAGAACAGAACATCAAGATTTATTAAGATCATCAAATTATCAAGGTCACAGTCAGTGCTGGTGTTAAGACTCAAAACTGTAAGTCCTACTGACTTGCAGTCAGACTGGCTTACAGGCAGTGGCAGTGCCTACTTATAAACTTGAAAAAAATCTTCCTAATTGCCTGAAGTGTAGCCATAAAAATAATAGTTGTGTACTAGTGTAAAAGTGTAATGTGAGCCAAGTTTATTCCTTACGTGACATGAAGTAGTAGTTGTAGCAGAGCATAGAGTGATTACACAGCCACATTTTTTTGCCATAGCTGTACATATATACATGAATGCACACAGATCAAAATATAAAATCTATCATATTGTATTCACATGCTCATGTATTTGAGGCATTTATCCATCGTGAGCATTATCATTCGGTTTTGAAGCAAGTGTAGGGTTAGATATGCTGTAACCTATTTATATGTGCATGGGAACAGACTCTGCCTTAAACTGGATTAACTGTCTCTAGAAACAGAAGGGCAGTTTGGGAGGCAAATGAAACGAAGGCCAGGGAGTGTTTTGTTTCTGTAACCATAAAGGAAGTCCATTGGGTTGTTGGACTGTAGTTGGTTCAGTTCAGTTTTTCTTCTTTCTGTGTCCTTCTAACACAGTTGTGCTTTTTTTTTTAAATCTGATCCTGTGCTGTGTCCCGGTCCATGGCTCGGGCTCCCCCCTGGGTCTTACCCAGTGCTTTATAGAATACAAAGACAAGTTCTGTAGTCTATGCTTTTTTCATATTGCCAAGGGTCTGTACCATTAGAATTGCTTTGTTTTCTAAGATTATCCTTTACCTTTCAACACTTTTCAACTCAGAGATGATTTTTAGTGTTTACAGGTTAATTCTCTTGACACCTGGCGATAGAAGTGCAGTAACATCAGCATTCCTTCCCGGTTCTCCATTGAGCTGACTATGCTGCATTGTTTCCTTTTGGATCTTCTTTTAAATGATTTTGCTGTAGCCAGCAAAGTTTTCATCATGTCAAGTGGGCAAAATATTTATTGCGACATCCATATGAAATGAATGTTCTGTCCTGCCATTTCCAAGTGAACAGGATTTCAACAGTGGACAAATCCCACCTAATTCTACACTGTTTTAACTTCCTTAAGATTAGCTTCCTAAAGTCAGAAATGCCGGAGGCATTCTTGTCAAAAACATTGATACTCGTGTGCATTGAAGCTGGGCAAACCCCTTGGTGTGTTACAAGTAAGTCATAGGCCTGTTAATTATCTTCATTACTAGTGCCTTTTCTTAGTATTTCAAAGTTATCATTTTTCTAACAGAGACTGTGTCACACTTGATTTGTGATGACCTTTTACCGTGCTATAATTTTGGCCAAGGGCATCTGTTTGCTTTGTGTGCTTAATGCTGACACCTCTACAAATACCTCATCTGTGACCATACTTTTTCAAGGTCACTTTTAATGTGTTGAGTGTTATTTTGCTCTCGGTTTCCCAAGGCAGAATCCAGTTTGCTCTGGGCACTGTCAACAACCGATAGGGGATTTCAGATGAAGTGCTTGCTCACAAGGTATTTAGAAAGGACACATAGGGTAACTGTAAATGCACATCCAAAATTTTGGAGTGTTATAATGCATGGTTTTTCCCTGTCTCAGAGTCGTTACACAGTTGAATATATAATAACTAGGTGGAGTATCTGGATTTGTCACTAGTTTGAAATATTTTATCTCTTTTGAGCAGACATCATCGAGAAAAGCACCTTCTTGTGGTGTTTTTCCATGTTCAAGGGAGTAGTGTGTGACACTGTACAGTGACACTGTAGTTGTGCTCTGCTTTTCTTGGCCCGTTAGAAAGTTTCCCTGGGATTGTTTATATTTGCTTGGTTGGTGGATTACGCTTACTAACCTTTGTTGCAGCCACCGAAACCCATAAAGACCAAAAAGCAAGAGAAGTCCCTAGTGTATTCTGAGCTGGACATCCATCATGCAAATATGTTCCATCTCTGTAGCCTGTTGTTAATTTAAACAAGAACACGAACACCATTTTAGGTGCCCTCTTCAAACAGGATCCAAGGATTTTCCCTGCTGGGTAACTCTATTCTTGGTGCCCTTTACATCAGGAAGAAAGCTTTAGCTTCCTTTCTGCTTTGAATTGTGTCCAGTTAAATCAAATTAAGGCAGTGTTTGAACACATAGCAAAGGGCACGTCACAAGGATATAACCCAGCCAAGGAGAGATCTGCCATTACTACAAACTAATTATGCCAGGCTTAAAACCCACTGGAGCTGGTATAGGCTGGTGTAGCCAGCACCTGTGTGCTCTTGTGCAAGGAGCTCACATAGGGCACAGCTGTAACCACATCAGTTATTTACACTTCTTCTTCCTCCTTGAGAAGAACTGTAATGGATCTGATGGGTATGTCTCTATAAGGAAGAGGAGCTATAGGTTTGGTTCCTGGGGAGTTGAGCACACCCTGCTCAGGCACTGTCTCCTTCCCAGTGAATCTCTGAAGCAACTGGCGGGAGCGGGTTGGAACTTGATGATCTTTAAAGTCCCTTCCAACTCTAACTATTCTGTCATTCTATGGTAACTGCCAGCCAGTGAGAGGTATGCAGATGGGACAATCCATGCCTGAATTTCCTGCCTGTACAATTTCGCTGAATTTTTTAGAGTTGGAAGGAACTGTAGAGATCATCTAGTCCAACTCCCCTGCTGAAGCAGGATTGCCTAGAGCTAGAAGAGACACATTTCTACCTTTCTTCACTTAGGGGCTGTGACTGCAGAGCCACTAGTCATTTTTAAGGCTTCCAGGTATTACAGTGAGAAGATTCATTTAAAGCTTATAAATAGTGAAAGTCTCAGTTCTTTATAAAGAATAACTGCAAACATCATAGAAACTAGCCCAACATCATAATTCAAGAGAAAGCCCAGGATTTGCAACTCCTGTACTCAAAGCCTGCTGTCTTTCTGTTTTATTTTTCCTGCTCTGGCTGCATTGCCCATTTCAAGGGCTCTACTCAATCCACTGGAAGCTTTGAAAGCTCAAGGTTGGGTCCTCCTGCAACATTGTGGCCCAACATCCAGTCAGAACAAATAGCAATCTACCTGCCTGCAAGAGCAAACCAGGGGTTATGCTCAGCCATTTGGAAAAACCAACATATCAGAGAGGCAGGTGAATATGGAATGTCCTGCAGTATTGAGCCCATTCAGCTCCCCATGGCTGCTCCATGCCTTATCAGCTTCATCAGTTGGACACTTGACAGCTAAACAAACCTCTTGGGAAGCAGGGAACAGGCAATAACTCCACTAACAGCCCTGCCTGATACAGAAAATCGTGCTTCTTATGCTCTGGCACTCGGTGATGAATTAAATAAGCCACGCAAAGGTATCAGGACTAGGTGTGATATCAAACCGGAATAGGTCTGCCCTTTACAGACCAGCAACCACAGTTGCATAATGGTTTATTGTACTTGGTGTTATTTGGGAGCCAGCTGTGTAAGTTACTGTTTCATTATCTCTAGTTGAACTGTGTACAGGACTTGTGGTGAAAAAAGTAACTTCTGCCTTCTCCAAAAGCTGCTTTTTTTTTTTTTTTTTTCCCCCTCAGAGCTTTTGTTTTCAACATGTGATTCATCATTGCTCAGCGTCTTATGTAAACCTTTATTCCAGTGCAAAATGGACTTAAATGGGACACGGTCTTAAGCACTCTGAGAATAGCTACAAATGACCCCTTCTCCAGCCCAGTGACTCAGGCCTGAGCCCGTGTTTCTTCTGGTTCTGCTGCAGTGATGAGGGAGCTTGTAAAGATGAGTATGTTCTTAAGTACAGGTTTTCATCTGCTAGCTCTCTTCTCCAAGCATGTCAGTTCTCATTTTGGAATCCATCACTGCATCTGCTGTGGTTTGATGGGGCTTTTTTGTTTTGGTTGGTTTGTTTGGTTTTTTTTTTTCTTTCCCTAGGAGTCTACAGTGATTTATTTGCAAACGGCAGAAGCTTTGGTCTCCCACACTAAATTGTCTGCTTCCAGTTTTAAACCCTCAGTAACTCTTCAGACAATGATTTTATTTGTTTCTGCTGTGTGTATGCATTCATGTTATTCACATTATTGTTTGGTAATTGCATCAAGCCACTTGCCTTGGTCATCAGCTGCAGGATGTGTGTGGAGTTTCCACCATCAGGGAATTTCACAAATAAATTGGAAGCTGTATTTTATGCATCTTTAAATTGGATCTGTACTTTACTTGTACAGCTGTCTCAGGATAAAACATATAGGTAGTGTAACTGAATCCCTGAAGAAAATAAGCAGCATGATTTTTTACTGTGGCTTATCCTTGTTTGTGTAATAGTGCAGTTAAAAATGCATTCTGTAGCTCTGCTCAAGTTCACTATAAATGCTTAAAATGCTAATTTAGTACCTGTCATTATAGAATACGTGAGTAAAAAGAAATGTTAGAGAAAACATAATGAACACAACCTTCCTCATGGTTAAAAGCAAAGCCCTTTTTACAGTGGAAGGGAAGGTATCTAATAGCATTTATACCCTTTCTTGTTGCCACTTTGATGTAAAAGATCAATGAGAACTGGGCCTAAACACAATAAAACCACGGTGACTTTTAGCATTTTCATTTATTTTGTTTGAGTAATAACTGTAACACGTAGCCATAAGACTCTATCCAGTTAGAAAACGGGCAGATGAATTTATAGGACAACTAGATCCAGCTGGTTGCTTTAACATGCTTTTATTTATGCCATTCTAGCACACAATGCACTTGTTAAAAACCTAATTAATGCTAGAGCAGACAAACAAACCAACAAAAGAGGCACTCAGAGGCACTGTTCATAGGAGTTAGAGATGGAAGAGCTCCATTAGGTCATCTGCCTCTTCCCCTAATAGTACGAGGCTGTTTTCCTCAATCAGAAGGGAAGAGTTGGTGAACTGAGCAAGAGGATAAAGGCAGAGGAAACGGCACTGAGGAGTGACAAGAGCAACAAGAGGGCCATAGGAAGGAAAACAAACAAGAAAAGTACAAGCAGCGGGATTAGAAGTCAGGGTTAAAGCACGTTTCATTTAGAGGTCATTCACCAAGTTTCTTTAGAGTACTTGCCTATTTCTGGTTGTGCAGGAAACATTAAGACAAAACTAAGTGTTGAATGAAGGGGCACCACGGAGCTCAATAGTTCCCTGGTCAGGCTCTCTTTAGAGTTATTTACAACAAATGAGTCTATTTTCTGTTTCTGGTGAACACTTCCCTTTAACCTTCTTGATAATCCAGTTTGCCAAGCACATGTTCTTTTTTGAATTTCACAAGTAGTTATCCTTCACCTTGCCTAGCCTTGCTACTTTTCAGGTGAACTTATCCAAGTTTTCTTGTACAACAGGTTAGACATTACTGAACTCATTCAAATATTAATTTAAGCACTGAGTCAAGAAATTGGCATTATTTCCTAGAGAAGTTTCTCACCTGAGCGCTGACTGCAATGAATTTACTTTGGCAACATTGTCCTGCATTTATCTAATCTTGGAAAAATGAACTTGGTCTGTTTTCACAGTTGGGATATAACTATAAATGTTACCAAATATGGATCTTGATGAACTAGCTGACTATTTACATTTATGTTCTAAGCCCCCATGCTTTCATTCTGATGCAAAATTATCATTATTTAATGTGGAAGCTTTCTTTTTCTGTTATGCTAGTTGCCTGTTATTTAGTGTGTAGTGTTATTACACTCCCTTACTGTTTAATCAACACTGGTGTTGGTTTAACCAACCTTGGTGACACTTGCTTGGTAACACATACATATGTGTATGTTCATGTTCACATACATATAAAGACAGTAGTAAGATATTTTTATATCTCATGACAGCTGAGGTAAACACACCTTGCTGTGATATTCCATAAATGAGCTTCCTGAGATCTAAGAAGTCTTTAATAAATGTTGTTAAGTAGCTATCTTTTTAGTTGATGTTAAAAATAGTACTATATGACATGGCCCTACAGCAATATTCAGAGTTTCCCTCTGTCTGACAGCGAGTGGATTTTTTATTTTAAGCTATAAACATCGTTACTGTTTTTTTTTTTTCATCTTTTATGTGATGTGGCTGCCAAATTATATTAACATTTCCTAGGGGCAGATGAAAACAGTTTTGAAGTCATGAAAGTATTTTATGTGACTGTAGCAATACACAGAAGATGTGATATTGGTGCACGTTGGACTGTATTTCGTACCTGGAATAGAAAGACAACTCTCATTTTTATGGCTTTGTAAGCTGAAGATGTGCCATCACACACCTGAT
>BJBW01013285.1:0-35370 GCA_004320125.1 Scolopax mira | reverse complement strand
TTTTTTGGGGCCTGATGACTAACACAAGGTAGTCTTGGGTTGAAGTTTCTCTGCACAGCAGAAGATGGCCAGAGTAGAAGGAACTATATGCAGCCATAGCTGTGTACCTGTGGTTTATTTGCTGTTTCAGGTTCTCATCCTCCATGAATAGCTAATGCCTGCCAACAAATCACTGTCTTCAGTTCTTTTGCAGGTATAAAACTGGTTTTCTGATGTTCTCTGTCACTTTTAGTACTCTGAGGCACTGGTGCTGTTGATGAAATTCTTACTCGGAGTGAAGACATCAGAGCTGTCTGTGGGCTCACTTGGATAAACATGCACCACTGAAATCAAAAACATGACTAAGGATTTTGTGAAACTGCAGATCTTGAGTTGTTTTGATTTCCTGGCTGAAAGTGGGAATCCTGCAGAAATTATTTGCACTTTATTCCTTTCCTTCTACCTTCCCCTAGGGAAAGCTTTCTGTTCCCCAGTGGAGAGAAGAGTTAAGTGAGCACAGAACTGATTGAAGAATTAGATTTCTTTGAAAAAAGGGTGACAAAGTACATGACATATAGATGTAACAGCAATTTATTCAAATTATTTATTTTTTTGAGAACAGGTGCCTTTTTTTTTATTATTAAATACTGTCATACAACATAGGCTAAAGAAGTGTGGTTTGCAGCTTAAGTTTACCGTGCTAAGATTATCAGAAGCTTCACCATCAGAAGCCATTTTTAAAGAACATGGAATCTAGGGTAATGCCTTTACAGTTTTTTTTCTTGTACAGACTTTACAGTAATGATAAAATCAATGTGAAATTTCATTATTTTTTAAGGAAAACTGTGACATACTGTCCTGCTTCCAATTTAGAGAAAGCACTTATGTATACCATAAAGAAAATATTGTTAGCTCTATGCTACAAGATAGGAGACACTATCCTGCTTATGTAATTGGGTAGCAACTTGCTACAGACTTGAGCAACTTTTGAGGAGACATTGACCCAGTTTCTCAAATATATCTTTAGGATAACATCGGTATTTCAGTGCAGTTTTGAATTTGCTGTGTTATTAAACACAAAGAGCAAATTTCTGCTTGGCATAACTCCCTTGGCAATGTTGGCACTAAACCAGGGAGTCATTTCCCCTTTTGCATTTAACAACATGTTTCAGATTTAAAAGCCATGGAGCCATTAAAATATGACTCCCTCAATTAGAAAGTAATTGTGGTATGTCTTTCTGGTGCGGAGGGATTAACTCACTTTAATCTCAGTGTGGTTAACAAAGGCAGTTAGCTACTTGCTTGAAATGTGAGTTAAATCTGTAAAACACAATGACTTCATGGAGAACAGGATTGACCCCACGGCAGATGCCTCAAAAATGGGCTGTTGACTTCATTGAGTTTGGGGGGAGGGAACCTTGAACTGATTGGCAACATGATGAAGCTCCTCGGGGCTGTTCCTGTAGGTGGTCCACAGGAATTCACATACAAGTTCTGTATCTTTTTAAAGATCATGGAAGAGATTTTTAAACTGTAACCAGCTTCAGACCCTTCTGCGTTGATGCCAACGCTTGCTTTAGGGCAGCTTCATAAAGCAGAGATGGGAAGAAATTGAAGCGTAAGGGTTGAGTATTTGTCAACATTTGTCAACAGTAATTATTATTAGAAAATCCAACTTTGCCTCCTAGATATTAGACAAAAGCCAGCAGTGGAGCTGCAGCTACTTGAGATTCTTGCTCCACAGCTGGCAGTTACCATCCTGTGAGCTGGTAACCAGCTCTCCATCCGAATTCACTGCAGTGCAAAGAAAAATCAGTTGGTTTAATTCATCTGCAGAACACTTCACTATTTTATTTTAATCTGGAGGAGGCCTTCAAGGATTTTACCACTGAATTTGGAAGCATTTGAAGAATGACATGGGAAGCAAGGACCTATTAGACAGCGCTCAGTTCAGACTGTCCCTTAGTTCAGGTGATGCTTCAGTCCCGTAGGGTCTGGCACTGAATGTCATTGAACAAATCTTTCAATAAGATTTATATTTCTGGAGGAAAAAAAATACAAACACCCTAAGATTAAGGCAAATAAAACGTATTTTTAATAAGGTTTTAAGATAAGCATATTGGTACATTGTAAAGGGATATGTGGTTTCTCTCAGCACATCCTCCTTTGATAGGAAGGAGTCACTAGCTGTGATTGCATGTCTTGCCGTAGAGGGTTAATAAAAAAGAGGAACATAAGGGTTAAAGCTGATGGTGAGAAAAGGCAGGAGGGATGTTATGGCCTCTCTGGGGGGAGGGGAGAGGAAGTGAGATCTGCTGTGGCTGGGAGTTTGCTTTTTCTTGTGTTGGTAGCAAGCGGGCTGTCTGCTAAAGGCCCGCTGAAGAGACTGCTTGTACCTTTTTATTTTCCAGTCTAACATATCCCTAAGGTCTGCAAAAAGGGAAAAAAATTCATGCTAATGGACTCGTGCGTGTCGTGCTTCACAGCCTGTGAGCCAAGCAGCCCCTTTCCTGGCCCCAAAGTTTGGTGGCTGGTGCCTTCCAGGCACTGCTCTATTAAGTCTTAGGGTGAGGGCTTGGGACAGGGATCTCACAGGCTGACCATGATGGCTTTCTTTCAGGGGATCACACCTTTGACCTGAAGCTTTCCCACCTGGGCTGGGATTTCCCAGCTGAGATGCAGCAAGGCTGAGGGGTGGCAGGAGTGGCCAAGTGGTGAGGAGGCAGTGGCTTTTCCCTTGTAAGGTGGAAAGCCCCCTGCCTGTCTCTGCCTTTCCTTCACCCCCTTAGCCCCTCTGACCAGCCTGACTCTTTCCCCATGGTGACCCATCCCTGGCATCATCTAGCCATCCTTTCTGCCATCCACTCCATCTTGGTGGTGTGCTTCCCTTAACCAATCCTCTTGCCAATCCCTTCATGGCTCACCCCCCAGACAATCTTCTTCCTGGGACCTTCCTCCCTCTCCCAAACCTCTGCCCCCACTTTGCCTTTCCAGCTCTTCCTTAAATGCTGCTGGGAAACAAGAAATGCTATCAGAGCTGTATTTGTCTCCTTTTCTCCATTCTGTTGGGTGTAATGTGAATTTACTGGCCACTGAGAAGCTGAGAAGGAAGGTCTAGCTGGTGCAGGAAAGTCCACAAAGACAGTAGCCTGGTGCTGTGGAAACTGAGGATCTTGCTTTTAGGTAGATGGCTTACATCTGAGTTACCCTGCTGCTGAACAGAAGGATGCCTAGAACTATAACTCCTTTTCTTTCAGTTCCTTTCTAGTATGTTCATTGGCAAAGTTCAACATAGTAGGTAATTCAGAATACTCTGATTATATGTTTATATAGATGGACATTCCTTATCACTGCCTTCATTTAATGAAGGATTTAACAAAATCTATTATTTCCCTTTTTCTTCCATTCTGCCTAGTCAAGCTTCTCTGAGACAAGGCAAAAGCAAATCTGTTGCATGGATGCTTTATTAGAAAAAGTGGGATGTGATGGAATTGTGTCAAAAGCACAATTTATTCAGCTTTGAATGAAAGATGTTGAGATGTCCATACCCTCCCTCACTTTACAGTGATAATCTAAATTAAGACATTGTCTCTCCTATAAGGCCCTGAAATACAGTAAATAATGCAACTGAAGTAATACTAAAAACCTAGAAGATGCAAAATTGTGCTAAGAAACTACCAAAATGTTCTTTCTAATATATTTACTGATGAACAAGTCCGTGTAGATATTCAATACAATCTGTCCCTAAAAAGAATTAACTCAATGTGTTATCAGCTTTCTGCCATGAGCATTGAATTTGATTTCCTCTATTTTTATTTCCTTTAGGGCTGTCAGGAGTGCACACCTAGAGGATGTTTGGGAGCAACAGCAAAGCACGTGACCGAATCTTTCAAGGTATGTTATTTGTAAGGAGAGGAAGGTCTGAAGCATTTCAGTAGATGGTGCCAGACAGCATCTGTAGCATGGCAGGGATTGGCATGCAGGCATTCATAGCTCCTGACACACTTGAACATCATAATTCTGTAAGTTGCATCTGCTGAAAATATTGTCAATGTAGAAATTAAGAATGTTACAGGAAAAACTTTAATGTAATTTCAGGTACTTGCTAGCCATTTAATTTAGTAGCCATTAAGCAAAAATTCAAATGGTATCAGTGATTTTATTTTTACCTCTTACCTGTTTCAAAAGCAATAAAGATTGATTCCCCCTGTTAAGGTTTTTTTTTTGTTTTGTTTTTTTTCCAAACAAGGTCTGTGTAATGCTCTATTATTTGTTAAACTTTGGCATTATGAATGGTGTTCAAAAGTAGGTTTTTCCATCTGGTTTCAAAGTTGCAGAGCTAAGAATCTCAGAAGGATTCCAAAGCACACCACAGCTCTGGCACATTATCAGCACTCAACAAGCAAACAGGGCTATGATAATAAGCAATGCTGAGCAGCTGCCAGGAACTGACATGAATTTGAATCCCTCATTTTTTGTTTTGTTTTTTTTTCTTCTTCTTTTTCTTTACTCTTAAAGCTGAGCTCAGTTAAGATATCACTCTTTGCCTCCTTCCTGAAAGCAGTGCTGGTGACTGAGAGCTCATTGTAAACACTGTATGGACACATGTCAATTTTTAATTTTTTGTTGGAAATGTAAAGTCCATCAGCATGTGCTTCTTTCAGTTCCTTTTTCGGCCTTCTTTAGACGTCTTTTGCCTTTATTCCTTATGTCACACATCTATAATTCTTTCTCCCCTTCTCTTCCCCGGCTTTAAGTCTCATCTATATTTTGCAGGTGTTTAAAAATAGCACTCAGAGAAAAAGAGACCTTCCTAGTGCTTTTTCAGCAGTTCCCCTTCCTGTTATTGCTGCCTATTGTCAGCAGTACATGAGATGAAATTATAATGATACACTTTGTAACTGTCATGTTCTTCCTGATTTTTTAGGCAGTGTCACTGCTAGGCAGTCTTCTGAATCATGCCTAAGTAGTTATTCCTCTTTTAGTTGCCAGTCTTTATCCAGATATGGAAAATAAATGCTGCAGAAAATGTGTGAAGTGTTATTTGGATGCTGTTCTCATTGCAAACAGCAAAGAATTCTTCAGACTCCGTGACTACATGTAGCAACATGCCATTTAATTTCTTCTTCCTCTTTCTCAGTCCTTCCCGGTTCTTCTCTTCCTCGTTTCTTTGCATTGTGTCTCTCGGGCACTTCTGCCCAAGAAGGAAGATTTAGGATGACTTTTCAGCCGGAAGGTCTGATTTGGAAAATGTTGGCAAAATGAAGCATGCAACCAGTTTCGAAACCCCAAGAAAAAAAACACAATTACTGAGTGCAGAGTTATTTTGTGATTTCACCTTTAATAAATAGGCAGGATGGATCTGAGTAGATTCATTCAGTAGAGTGTGCTAGTGTATTTAAAAACAAAAATTGCTTTACAGAGAGGAAACTCTTGTGTAACCACAATGTGCTGTTTCCTTCCACTCATTGACATAGTCCAGAAGAAAGATAGACAGAGTGGCAACAAACTCAGAGAGTGTTTGGGTCGTAGGTGAACTTAAAGCAGACTTAAGCTGTATTTAATTATACCAGCAGCCAAGCAGGTGCTTTACCAAAGCTCCACAGTGGAGTGGCACAAAGTTGGATTCAGTCCAGTTTCCTTTCCATCACTACTTTTGTGTCAGCCAGAATGGCAAATCATCGTAGTGGAGAGTCTGTGTGCGGGGAAAAAGATATTAGCAGGTGGGACAGATGGTCATAAAGGGAATAATACTAGAAAAAACAGCTGGCTCAAGACTGAAGCCTAATTTGTAATTCCATTCCTGCCTTATGGCTCTGTTTCTGAAGATTAGCTGCAGTCACCAGAAAGGGGTAGAGTTGTTTTTAAAAAATAACCATTGTAGTCTGCTAGGTGTGTGTATGAAAGTTATGATGGGAGCACAGGTACTGATTGCAGTGTCGTGCATTATAATAATTATTTGCAGTCTTTTTAACTTACTTGTCAAATTAAAAAGAAAAACTTTATACATGAAGGAAAACATAATACCAGACAATGACAAATAAAACAACCTGGATTCATTCTAGGAAATTTCACAAACACTTCTGTGGAAGACAGTTACAGCTACAATTTCAGAAACTATAGCTAATAATATTTCAAAGGAATCAAGCTGACCCATGAGGCTGACAGAGCTGAAGAAAGCTGCAATTTTGTGCCAGTAACCTAGGTAATCCAGATTCTGGGAATGTAGAAACCAGGGTATGGTTTTGGTTTATGCTTACACAAAACATATTGTTAAAGTGGATGCTGCCCAACATTTGAATGCCAGATTAGCCCTCTGAAGACATTTCGCTTTAGAATGCAGTGCTGTGCTTTTTAGGTACAGAGAGCTTTTTTGAATTTTACTGCAATTTCTGCCTGACTTGGAAAGGTGGAGACTCAGAGATTCCCTTACACACTGGGAGGGAAGGAGTGAACGCTACCTACAGCTTCTAGCCAGCAGTGAGCACCCCTGCTATCTGCTCACTGCTTTTGTTCTCATAGGCTTCTCTTGTCAATAGAGCAGAATTGGCACTGATAATTTTAACTGCTACTGAATTACCTTAATTTGACTCACTTCTGCAGTTACAAATCTCATCCTGACAGGCCTGTGAATTGCAGGATACTTAATGTATGGCATTTAGAGTTGACACATGACCAGTGATCTTGGAACTGATAAAAAAAAAGGTCAAAGGATATGGTGATTATGCTAGAGTTTCCTGTATTGTAGAAACTGTCAAATCTCCAGGATTTATTTACTTAGCTCCTTCCACTAGAGTCAAATCTTCCTCCCTCCCTGGGTTGTATGCACATACTTAGTTATTCAAATAACTGGCTGTGGTTTGTGACCGTAACTTAAGAATACTTGTAGTTTTTTGCCTATTGTCAGCATTGGGCTCTAGGAGAGGAGTGTGAAAGCAGTAATGGAAACATCTTCTGTACCTCTGAGTGCATCTTGGGTTGTTGAATCAAGGAATGCACATTTCTTGTTTTGCTCTTATACATTATTTTTTTTTGCATTCAGTAATACCAGCAAATAGCACACAGTTATGTCGAAGGGACTTACTGTTTATGATTAAAAATCTGGTCATTTAGGTAATGCATTCATTCTGTTTATTGTACTGTCACAAGTCAGAATGAATGTTCTTTGGATAATGTAGTGGTCTATTTCCATACGTGACTCTAATTTAGTTTCTTTTAATGTATGTATTAGCTCTGACTCTGAGTTTGTAAAACTTGGTCTTAGGAAATTAAAGGCGTCTGTAATTGCCTTTTCTTTTCCTCATGTTATCAATCCATATCAAGAAAGATGATTTTAGTTTTTAGGTAACCTTTTGTCATGGTATACATTTTCTCTTTGAGATACTGATGCATGGAACACTTTAAGAAGGTACTACCTACTCCTATTATGTTTCTCTGTGTTTTAGTGAAGCTGTGTAGAATTAGTCGAGCATCTTCATGGTGCAAAGTTTGCTTCTTTTGTTTAAATTTTTAAGAGCCTATTTAGTGGACCAAAATGATGCAGGCCTTTTAAGGGCATACTGGCTAGTCTGCTATGCCAAAGCAGAATAAAGTAACTGGAGTTTACAAGTGGGTCTGGATTGACTTGCTAATACGAAGACTCGTGGTAGTGGAATGAAAAATGCTTAAGTGGAGCTTCTATATCTGAATGGCTCCTTATGTTACTCTAAATAACTGAGTGTTCCCTCACAGCCTTCTGCAGACAGACCCAATCTTCCCAGGCTCTGAGCCAGTGGGATGTGAGCCCGTGGCAGGCTGGAAGCGATAAAGGCAGGTTAGTGCAGTGCTGGGCTCAAACTCATAACCCCCAGTGAGATCTTGGCCTGCTAGACAGAATAGCTATGTGATATGCTTGCATGGCTTCCTGCTTGAAGCTAGCTCCTTTCTAGCTTTGGGAAACGCTGGATATAATGAACTTCCAGTAATGGTATATGTTTTAACATTTCCTTTTTTGCATTGCTGTAACATTTTAGAGCCTGAGCTGTGACCTGGCTGGCATCGTGCTCGGTATTGTATAAATTAGAACCTAATTTCTATGCCAAAAGTGGAACCTACAAATAAACAACCAAAACCTCTGACAGTTTTCCCACATAATCTAAAGCTGTAGTTGTGGACGAAGTATGAAGAAACTAAAGATTTATTTCCAGTGCAGGCATTTGTGGTTCAAATTGAGGGATTGCCAATGAAAGTTTTAGACATGTTGATCTTGTTCTTGGAGGTCTCTTCACAGAAATACAGTTGTTCCTCACAACAGGACCTTTAGTTGCATGTTTTAAAACAGGTAGCATTTGCATGAAATGACTGTGAACTTGGTTGGCTCTATGCAAAACATACTGTGCTGATTCTCATTCTCTGCCTTGTTTTCACATTCTGGACAAATGATGCAATAACATTAAAGATAAAGAACAGGTCTTACTCTGGAAACATTAAAATTATAAATAAGTTAGTATTACAAGAGCAATTTATACAGTTAAGGTTAAATGTTATTGCAGTATGCAGCATTTCTTGTTCTATGGTGTACACCAGAGTTGGAAAAACTCCTTTTTTCTGTGGAGAAAGACGTGTCTATTTTCAAAACAGCCTTTCAAAGGAAGACCTGATTAATTATTGCATTTTCTGTGTTTACATTAATGAAGAAACTACATTACTGTAATTCATTACCATGTTTATACCGATGAAACTCAAGTGCATCTATAACTTGTGCCAAATATAGTGGGATATTGGATTCCTTACTCTGGGAACTGGGAGAGGGACCAATCCATTTTGAGATATTAGACAGTTTTAAGATTTATTTTAGAAAACCATTATATATGTGAAGAAGTTTATGAAAGAGATAAAAAATAAACAGTTTCCAACCCTGTTTTTTTTAAAAAATGAAAATTGTTTATTCAACAAATTTTCTTTCTTTCCCTCCAATGTAAAGATTAAATATGTATAAAATACAGTCTGATTTTTTTTTTTGTTTTTTTAAAAACCTCTTTGTAAAATCTGAATTAATTGACTGTATCACATTGGCACATCGTTAGAGTTCCACAGGGAAATTTCCTTGAAGACTTTAGGAAGTACATAGCACTTCTCTTCTGTTTTCATTTTATATGAGCAGTAGGTAAAGCTTCTGAGATGCTCAAAGCCTATGGATCAAGGGAACACTGAAATGGTTTTGGAACGAGGACATGTATGCATTGTAGTTACCACATTATGTACGAAGCTAACAAATATAAAGCAGTTCACATCGTTTATATATTTTTCACATCTCTTCCTCTCCAGCTTGTTCTCCATTTGTCAATTTCTACTGACAGCAATGAATTATTTACCTCCCAAAGCATATGGGCACTCAGTGAGGCTTCTGCCGTGTTGCAGCTGTTGATTCTTGTGTGGTTTTGAGGTGGGGGCTGAGGGGGGAGTTATTAGGAGAATGCCCTGCATTTCCTTTTTAAAATCTGCATTAGACCCCACTTAAAATTTTGATTGATTGCTCAGGACATTTCCTTTATGTTTATGTTAAGTTGTATGGGGAAAAATTTATTACAGAAATTTACCAATATTTGATGCTGTGTTGAGCAGTAGCTCCCCCAAATGTATATATAGGAAAGCTGCTTTCATATAAACTGTCTTGAAGCAGTCAAAGAAAGATGATCAGTTGGATCTCTAAGTACGTGTATGTATAACTTTACACAATAAGGCATCCCCAGAAATTTTGTGTTTTAGAACCATAGGCTGGCTTAGTCCATCCTCCCACTGGAAGCAGGACTCTCCTCAGCACCAGGTCAGCTGTGGCTTTGTGGAGTCCATTGCTGCACTACTCTCTCATGTTAATGAATGTTTCAGTGGTTGGTTGTGGCAGCTCTATTAATTTGATGTTAGTGGCACATAGTTCAGTGCTTCTCTTCAGGTGGGGACTGTCCTTCAAATAGTTGGCAGGCTTTTAGCAAATAGTTCTTTTTTAAGCAGTAGTAGAGAAACTGATGGTCCTGTTATCTGAAGCTGTAGGATTTGCAAATAAAGCTAATTATCTTCAGTAAATAACAGGACCTTTTAGCCAAGATAAAAAGAAGATGCTAGAAAAAAATAGCCAGGGAAATTCGGTTGAGCTGATATATAGCACAAAGAAAGCAATACTTTATCTTCTTTTTAACTAGGAGCTTAAGATATAAGCTCCTGTAATAGCACTGAAATTGTACCACAATTTTGGAAATTCCATTTGACTTGTATCTTTTTCTGGATTTATTTTTCCCAAGATGAAGAATTGCTTTTAAACTGCACGGCTTTAGCATCATACAATCATTCCCAAGGGAAAGTATCTGACTCCAAAACTTACAAAATCCATGGTGTCTATACCTATTTCCAAGAAATCTTGAATTTTAATGTCATTGGGATGTCAGGTCCCCAGATTTGATATTAAGTGGCTTTTATGCTGAACACACATGAATAGGAGCTACAATTTAGTAAGGCTACAATTTGGCCTTTCTGTTTACTCTTGAAATTATCTTTCTACCCTGACTCTCATGAACTGACAGTCTAGAGAGCTGGAAGAGTTTTATCTTAATCCCATACTTCATTCCCATTTCTAGGAAAGTACTGAATGAAATGAATTGTCAAAATGTGGCAGTTTCAGTGTCAGATCAAACACTGAAATTCATGGCAATTTCTAAATTTTCCTTCTGTCTACCAGTGTGAGAGGGATAAGAGGAGAGGCCAAGTGTGGTTAACTGAACGTTTAAACTGTTCCTGTAACCTCTATGTAAGAAACAGTACCATTAAAGCATTTTATATTCCCAAAAGTTTCTGAAATTCTATATGAAGTGTTAAATTCTGAACGCCTTCATTCTGTGAATGCAGTTTCCCTGCATATCTGCAAGCTTATTAAAATCAGGGTAAGAAGATTTAATTGCAACTGCTCTGGATTTGGATGTGTGAGATTATGATTCTATTCTTGGCTATTCCACATAACAGGTGGCTACTTAAGCAAAATATTTCCAGCTTTTTTGTCTGAAATTTAGTTTGCAATTCATTTCTTCCTTCAACATGGCTACTTTTTTAGAAAAAGCTTAGATGTAAATATCTCATTCTTTCTTTAAATTTTTTGGGGCGTGTGGAATAGAAGTTAGTGTTTCCTGAACCAGGAGACAAGAAGTGTCTTAAATCTTTGTGGACCAAATTGCTATGTTGTGGTTTTGTAGAGCATTATTTGAACCTCTGAACGCCGTGCCTCTGGACAGGGTTGAGGTATTGGTGAAATGTGGCAGATCTCTCTCTCTCCCAGTTTTGTGTCGCAGGCCAGTGTGAGCCCTCAGCTTGTGTTAGGCTCAAACCTTCTCCCCGGCAAACTCTTTCTAAAAATGGAACGGCCTGTTTATGCTACAATAAAGAAATACAGTGGATGTGAGGCAAGGAGCAGCACAGCATCGGGTAATTGCATTAACCAAGCTGCCAGATCTTTTGAGAAGAAAAATATATACTAGTAGTGAATAATATTACTAGTGTAATTAATCAATGTGTTCCATTAGTGAAAAATGCTCCTACTTTTGATGTCTGGAAATGTTTGAGTATGAGTCTATGAGAGGTCTGTCTGTGTAAAGAATTGGGCTATTACTAAATAGCAGTCTTTGATTTCCCTTTTCATTCTATGTGGAATTGCTTCTTTCTAATTAAAAGCTCAGGTACATTGCAGACGTGAAGTGGCAGTTGCATGGCCAAAGAGGATTTTAACATAGCTAATCTGAGCAGCACGAACAGTGAGCTACAGCAATGGGTTTTTCAGTCCAGTGCAATGACTGCCTTAAAGCTCCCTCCCACTCCATTTTTCTGATCACCCACTTAATCAACTGGAATAGCTGTTAGCAAACAGAAATAGTTTATATGACTAAAATGTAATAATGTGTCCAGTTTCTATTCCTATGTTTAATAGTCTTATCAGCATCTTGGTAGTTTATATTTAAATTAGGTAGTCATATTTGAAGTGCTTTATATAATTCTTTAATAGATGAGATACTAGATGACTGTTTTCTGTAGATCTGAACATACCATTTGCTGGAGTAGAGGAGATAGACCCCGTTAAAATCATAGAGATGCTTTCCTTAAGATTTCCTTAATATCAGGAATATTAAGGAAAGTTTCCTTAAGATCTGTAGAAACACCATTTTCATCTTTCTTAACTGTAAAAATACATGTCTTCTGAAATATGTGTTGATGGAGAACAGACTATTAAGTAAGGGACAAAAAAATCCAGCCCCAAAACATTACTAGTCCATTTAATTTTCCCTAAGGAGTAGAAAGGAGTGAGATTCGGGTAGTTTTGATCCAAATTGATCCAAATTCCTACAAAGATGGGGGAAACGGTCTAGATTAACTTAAATGGGCTTTGGATCAAATCAGTGGGAGTTGGTAGAGGGCAATATTTCAGCAACATATGGAAAAAATCCTAACATTGAATTACTGCTGTTGAAATCACCGATATTATGCTGTGTTATCCATGTGCTCGAGCGTTTTGTAGGGCAAAGTCTGTTCCTTCAATGCTTTCTCTACAGTCTAGCTGTACTGTAGCTTTCCAACATCTTTATTTCCCCGCTGGCACATTTTAGGAGCTTCAGACTGTGTCCTGAGCTGTGCTGCTGCCCTAGGGGCTATTCTCGTTCTCCAAGGCAAGAAGTTTATGTCATTTCCAATCTCTTATCTGTTCTCTTGTGAGAGCAGGTTTACTGCCGACTGCTTCAAATCAAACATTCCTGCACCAGAGGTGAAGCATCCATCAGGTCAGGAGAAAGATTAAAGAAGCCAACGGTAATGTTGTGCCCTTCTCCTTTTCTTCCTCTTGCTTGCAGAGTGTAGCAGGAGCTCATTCTTTGGTTAGACAAATATTTGATAAATATCTGTTATGAATACTCTAGGAAGATGCCTTGCAGAGGATGGGCTAGACAAAGTCTGCCAGCCATATTTTCTGTAACTTCTGTGGTTGACTCATGACTGATTCAGAGCCTTGACTCCCTTTTGCTTTGTCATTTGTTCTGTGGTTTGTTACCCAGTGTACAGTCAACCTGATGCAATGATTCCAGGCCCCAGTCCAATTACATGTGCTAACATATTGTCAGATGAAGTCTCAGGGAAGCTTTATGTTGAAAGATTTCTGGGTATTTTCCCTGGGGTTGGCAGAAGATATTTTGTCACATTTTTTTTTCTCTTTATTTTTTGGTAGTAGGAAGATTAGGGCTTTCTTCCTGCTCAAATCTTATTATATCTTGGCACACTTTCCATTCTCAAGCCTCAGGCTCTGCTGTAAATTTAAAATAGTAATGATGGTAAAGGGATTATAGGATACCTTACATTAATATTACTTTTTATACTTACAAGCTAGTAATAGATTTCTAAGAATGTATCTGACTGAGTCTTATTCAGCTTTGAGTTCACAGAGTTATTATTGTTGTTATTGTTTCTACTTTTGACTTTATTATTGTGACCAGAGCCGTACAGGGCTTAGCCCTACACAGAAAGCAGTAGTCTCTGCCCTGGAAAATCAGCAGTCTTTTCCAAAGAAGCTGGGATGGGAAAAGAAACAAAAAACCTTGGTTTACCCAAGGCCTGTAGGACATAAATCTTTTTTTAAACTCAAGTAGATGCTACTGTTGTGTCAGCTAAGAGGTAGTAAGTCAGATAAACTGGACAAAATACTAGCTAGAAGAGGTTGCAGTTGGTTTCATCTACTGGGGCAGGATTCATTATTTCTGTTTCTAAGAAAGGGTTTAGGAATAGGCAGAAGAGGTGATTGTCTATTTCATCCTGTAGCTGCTCTACAGGAGCAATTCAGTGCAATGTATAGTAAGTAGCCTGAACCCTGCTTTATGAGGCTGCTGGGCTGGAGTATCCAATGGATGAACTTCTCCAGCCAGCTGGGATCACTGCTCAGGTCAGCAATCCTCTGCCACCTGCAGCTCAACACCTGGAAAGCAATAGAGCTGAATGAGTTGCAGGAGAAAGATGGTAGCTGGCTCATTGGCTGCAAGGCAAAAAAACCCCAACTTGCTTATGACAAGAAAGGGCTTCAACTTCCAGAACAAGATGCTTCTTCAGCCTCATTAGCATCCTCAGTCTGGTTGCCCACCACCACTTCTCTTTGGCAGCACAAACCTCTTCTCAGTCTGCCATATAGGAGGAACCTCAGGTTCAGGAGGCCAGGCAGAAGATATTGTGGGGTGAAAGTAGGTGCTCCAGCAGAAGTAATGACTTCCTGGGATAGAGATGTGTGTGCTGGGGAGAGCCTAAAAGCAATGATGAAGGTGCAACAGCCATAAGGACTGAGCTGCAGGAAAACAACTTCCCCATTCCTGGAACCCTCCCCAAAACCTCTTTCTCTTCAACTCCCTCTGGTTATGCTTTGTTACATTTTCCCCTTATAGTAGTTCTTTACGCTCTTTGTAATCTCTCTCCTTCTCAAAATTTGCTCTGCTACTGCAACCACATCTCACTGTTCACAAGTGCAAGGGCAAAACCAAGATACTCAAATCCGCCTACGCTTCCGAGCCTGCTATTGCATCAGAAGGCCCTGATCTTTCCTAGGATATGCTTACAAACTCTGCAGAAGTAGTAAAAAATAATAATTGCAGTTGCTTTGAATGAATCGCCTTGACCACAAGTCGGGGCGGTTACACGTTTCATCTGAATAGGTTACAGGTCTCACCGAGTTCATGTCTTGAGGATCTCTGCTGAAACTTGCTGTTACAGTTGGGTAACTTGAAAGTTATTTTACAGCTGAGGCTGCCAGTTCTGCTTTTACCCCTGATAGAAATGCTTGGCCCAGCACAGTGTTTAGAAAAGTTGGGGTATGTCAAATGAATCACACCTGTTACAGCTGCTCAGCCTACTGCTTATAGTCTTCTATAAGCATTCTATAAGCCTACTGCTTATAGTAGTTTCAGCACAGTGAAAATAGCTGCAGCCAGGGATCATTTGGAAAGGCATTGGCAAAACTTGATGGAAAGAGTAGAACAAAATATTTACTCACCATCTGCGACCTACTCAAGACAGCTCTCTAGGGTAAGAAAGGTAGGATTGTAGTAATGAGAGTAATAGTTCTGGCCAGAGGCCGTCGTCAGCTCCAAATCCCCTTGAGGCTATTGCAAAGCCTGGGTAGAATAAGCATTGAACTGACATCTTAGCCAGAGGCACCAGAATGTCTCAGCTTTGGCTAAAATTGACACCCACCAGCATGTCACTTTTGATTTGACCTAGCTCGTAATTGACAAGATCTGTTTTGATCAAATGATGAATTTTAGTTTCAGGAGGTCACAGTATGTCTTCTTTGCTTGAGCTGGGAGAAGCTTCGCTCTGGAAGTAGTTACATTGGAATCAGAAGAGGGGCTGTTCAAAAAGGTGTTTCTGGTCAAGTTTGTAGGTGTAGTATTGCTATATGAGCCCAGAAAATCCACAATATCCAACTGGCTTCCACACCGTTTCCCTTTTGCCTACCATAGGCAAATCTTCCTATTATACTGGAGTGCCCTGGGTTGGGACTTAGGCACATATATCAGTACTGTACTGCTGACCAAAGTGTGCAGGGCTGGAACTACAGCTTTGTCATTTTACTTTAGGCAACAGGGGCCAAATAGCTGCACTCAATAACCTGTGTGCCCCATCTGTTTCTTTCTTTATCTCCCTTATCCTTTTTGTTCCTGAATTTACCGGTTCTCATTTCCAGTTTAATGGTTTTATTAGGCAGCAGCGTTAGAAGGTGCTTGAGAGCGTGTGTGTAAACCAAGCCAGCCAAACAAACCTCCTTGAGAATTGCCCTTTGCATTGGCAGTACAAACAGCAGAGAGCTGGATGGGTGTTCATGCACCCTTAGTGCTGCTTTCAGGGCCGTTGACAAAGGAAAGAAAGAAATCGCTGTTTATAAAGGTCATAGGTGATAACTTTTTTTTAATGAATGATATTAAAGAAATAAGCGTTGATACTTAATCAGTACCCCTGGTATTAGTCACCTGGCCTTGCTCTGCTCTTTTTGTGGAGGTTCTTCTTGAAGGTTTGGTTTCCCTCCTGCTAGTGCTGCTTGAACCGAAAAAATACAGTAGAATGAATAAGGGGGAAGAGCCCTAAGAAAAGATCTTAATAATGTAATGGCCAAAAAAAAATAAATCTTAAGCACATCTCCTGTGAGCCTAACGGGATTGTAAGGATCAGGAAAATTGGTTTTTTGCCAGTTTCCTGATGGTTGCCCTGCTGGTCTGTGCAGTTTAACTTCTATTAGTGATCTTTTGCAGAGTGTTTTTACTGTTGTTCGAAGAAAGTTGTTACGGATCAAGTGTTGTACCTGATATTGTTGAGTTGCAAAATGTCTGAATAAATGCTGAAAGAAGTGAGAAACAGCAAGCGGGCTCCTTGTTCGGAGTGTGCAGCTCCAGCAAGCTCTGTGATCCAAATGATATTTGCTGCTTTTTTGGATAAGCATCATAGCTACCCACCTCTTGAGTCTTTCTGCCTTCAAGTGACTCAACCCGAAATCCAGTTCGGGGATTTCTGTCTGGGGACTGCAGAAAGTCCCCAGTTTGCTCCACAATATGCCGTTAATTTCAGAGAATTAGAGGAGGCCTAGCTAAAATGTAAAATTACAGCACACAAAATTGGTTTAGTTTTACTTCAGACCGGGACACTCTGTCCGAGGCTCTCCCGAGCTGGAGAAATATCTTTGGTGACAAAACTGGGTCAAAGAAAGCCCAAATGCTCCGAAGTGAGCATGTTTCTTTACTTGTGGCTGCAGCTACATGTGCTTGTGGGCCTATGAAATGAGCCACGTCAAAATCTTTCCCCATCCTTAAAGTAAAAGATGTTTGTTAGCCCAGAAAAGCTTAGCAGGCTGTTTTGTAGTGCTGCCTTTCAATTAGATGTGCTACCACAACTGAGGAAGTGGGCAATTGAGGCATAAAAACAAAAATCAGCACACTGATGGGAGTTCTAGGGGATGAGTCTCCATGGGATAATTTTGGTCCCCAGGCCAGTTTATTGTGAAGATAATGACCTTAATGAAAATGAGCTGAGAGGAGACAGAAGCCTTGACTGGCTGACCCAGTGGCTGACTCCCACTGGCACTGGGAGTTCTTTGAAAGCTGTGATTCTGTCCAGAGATAAAGGAAAGAGTTTAAGTGTGTTCTACATCCTTGAGTATGCCCCATTGACATCCTCCTCCTGAATGATTGGTTTCCTGAGCTGAGTCTTGTGCTGTGAATAATTACAAACACTCCTTTATGGCTTTTGTTTTGATCCATGCTTTTCTGTGATACCTTTTCTTTTCCAAGGGGAGTGATAAGAGGTTGTCAGGTAAGTTCATTTTTATTTTCAGGACATCACAAAGTAGTGCTTTTCCCATTGGCACATTTACTGTCAGCAGGATAAAGGGTACTCTAAAGAGTTCAGAAGAGAAATTGTTGTTTCATCAAATTATCTATTAGTTCAACCAGGCTAATGCACTGTAATATCTAGACAAGCCCTATAATTGGAGGTAGTTTGAAACAAGCTTTTAGCTGTGTGTGTGCTCCAGCTCTAAGTTAATTTCACATCTAAGCCATTAAGCAAGGAAAAAAGTAAATAATAAAAAAAACCCCAAACCACAACCAACTAATCAATAAAAAATAGGCCATTGTTGATTAAAGATGTGGAAAATTAGGTTGTTTACAAAGACGGGGGTGTGTTCTATTTCAAAAGCTTGGGACTGATTTTTTTTTTTTTCTCATTCTGCAAAATGCATGCTGATCTTGAAAAATCAGATCAGTGATGTCTGTTGTAAAACCACTTTTTTAATGCACATGCATATCATTTGATTAATCATTTGATTAATAATCTGAGCTACCTGAACTACACTACTGGTGTTCCAGTCTATTCTGTATGTGCCCAGCACCGAGGAGTAAGATTTCCCTTGGGGGTCTGTAATAAGGGTTGATGCTTTCTGAGTGACATTAGGAAGGAAAATGGAGCTTCAAATACAATTCTTTGTTGAATTCTTCCTTGCCTGTCTGACCAGCACACATTAATCCTCAGATGACACAGAAAGAGGGAGGATAAAGACTGCCCACTTCATAGTGGGCCCTCTCTAGTTGTTTAGCCCCTATCTGTGTATAAAAGGGGAGTGATGTGCCAGAGATCCTGCTTTCCTCCTTCTCTTGCTGTTCTTTAGGATGATTCACACCAGACAAGCTACTATAAGGAAAATTAACTCTATACCAGCCAAAACCAGTACAAAAAACATTCCTGCAACTAGTCAAGACTTTTAAGGGAAAGTCTCTACAGTTAATGATGCAGGGAAACATTTAGCCTTCTTTGCTAATGGGATCTTTCTAGGAAAATATGAACGTGATTAAATAAGCTAATGTGACCCAAGTAATCTGCTGGCTGCTGGCTCTGATCTCCCACATTGGTTTTATGCATTAAAGGAAAATTATCTACTTAGTCGTGAGGGGGATTACTTTCTAATGGTCGGTTTATGTTCTGAGGTACAGCAACTTAGTGTTTCTGGAACTTGTATAGATGTGTTAATCTAAATGTCCAAGTTTTCATCTGTTAATTTTCTGGCTTTACCCCTTGTACTGCTTTCTCCACTTCACAGTGTTTCAAAATATGCTAACTACTTCTGGTATAAACAGCACCGAGTATACATATGTATGTATGTGTCCATACACAGTATGAACACTTTGCCAGCTTCTTAGAGGTTAACTGCCTGTAACTGTTCTGCCATTAAGTATCCCCACAGATAAAATATTTCATTTGTCCATGTTCACCGAGGCAGAGTAATTTTTAAATTTTTAAATATAAATGATTTTTATACACTTAATTTTTGTCTTCGTGTTCCTTCAGGCTTCAGACTTGATTATCACCCCGGCTACAACTTTCAAGGAAAAACCAGACCCCAATGGTTTGGTATTTGGAACTGTGTTCACTGATAACATGCTGACAATTGAATGGTCCTCGGCTTCAGGATGGGAGAAACCTTATATTAAGCCACTTGGGAACCTTTCATTGCATCCAGCCTCCTCGTCTCTGCACTATGCTATAGAAGTGAGTACTGAGTAATTTGGAAACTGCTGTTTTGTTTCATTAGCACTCGAAGCCATAGCTTTGTAGTACAAGGACTACTACCCTCTTGAGTGTGTTAGCATTGAGTTAGGCTTTGTTTTGTTAATTGATGTCCTTCCAGACACCAGGGTTATGTTAGTATAACTCAGGAGTAACTCTGGCCTGTGGATTCCAGTTCACTTATCTTTCTAGCCTACTGAAGGTGAGCCCTTTCTTGTGTGGTGACAAATTCATTTGAGAAAGCATTCTAGTTCACTGACAGTGGATCGGTCCAATTTGTGTCTCTGATGTAACTTCATGAAGCACTGGATAAGATCGTGTGTGATTCCATGAGTACCTTTAATTTGGGGACTGAACAAGCACTTTGTGAAAGTTATTTTTAGTGGTTTTAAAGGTTCATAGCTTGGATTGTAGGACAGACTAGAGAGATGCTTGTTTGCAACTCTGAACAAGTTTGGAGGCCTCTGAACTAGATCTGATGCGTTCAGAATATACAGGTCTATGGAAGCAGAGAATATACAGCAAGGAACTTTGGAAAGTGAAATGTTAAGTCGGAAACCAGCGTGGTTAACCGTTTCCGTGCTTAGCTGCTTACTGTCTGAAGCTGCCTTTTGTGTCTCCAGAGCAGCTTTGGCTTCTCACACCTGTGTGAGAGCCTCAGTAGGGCACATGCTGAAATGGAAGCTTGCTTCTTCTCCCACCTCTGGGTGCATGGGAGTGTCTCCACTGAAGATCGTGGAGTTGCTTGAGTTTCTTTTATTCTTTTATTGTTTCTTTTTCTTTTCTTTTCTTTTTTTTTTTTCTTCCTTAACTACTGGTATAAGGGAAGGATCAAGCTTTTCCTTGCTTGTTTTCCCTGAGCCCCTGCCTTCACCATTTTCTGTTGTTGCTGGTTTTTCCCCATCTAGTCACCAAACCTCCAAAGGTCCTGTGCAAATTACAACAGGCCCCTGTGACTAAGGCTGCAGCTCTTGATCTGCCCACGAAGTAAGAAACCACGCTGGAGTCCCAAATCTGTATTTCACTCTTAGTAGCATATTGCTTTAATGCTCGGCCTCTGGCCCAGTCTGAAATCATTGCTAACATGAATATGCTCTTATTTTTTTTTTTTCCCATTTGTTATTCTTTTACCTTATTGCATCACGTTTCCTCTAGCCAAGAGGACAGACAGAGGAGAATCTGGTGCCAATGCTGTGGCTCAATGAATACACAGTGGGTATAACAAAAATGATGAATTTGGCATTCCCTCCCCTTTTTCCTTGCCCTCCATGATGCAGTGTGATAGTCTGGATCTGCTGAACACCAGATCCAGCTCCTGTGATGTAAAGATGTTAGTTATTATTGTTTGCACACCACAGTAGCAAGCAACCATCGAGCAACCACAGCAGTTGCTTTTATTCAAGTTGAGCATTTCTGGAACACATCACTCTCTCCCTTTTTAATGGGTGAAAGGTTTTACTGAGCTCTGGTAGGTTAAAGGCATTTCTTTTTGAAGAAAAAGTTTTAACAGCTTGAGAAGGCTTTGTGTTTCAGCAATGATGTGGTTCTTACATTTCTCAAACCATTGGTCAAATCTTAGTAGTAACATTCCTTCCTCTTCCCTCTCATTAAAAGTTCTGTGAATGTGTTTGGGAGAAGGGTGGGTGGGGGGAAACAACCCTTCTGTGATAACCACCCTTTATTAAAGATGGAATGTCTTCTTGTAGCTACAATGTCTATCCTAGGAACAGTTTCTTATTCAAAACTGAGTACAAAACTTTTAATAAGGTTGGCATTGCCATAGGAGTAAGCTAAATGCTGGAAGCAAAAAGTTCTAGGTTCTGCTAAATAGTTGCAGGGATTCCCGCAACCCAGTTACAACCCAATTAAAATTTGTCATGTGGAGGGACCGAGCTCTGTCATGGGGCTGACAAAAGCTTCCTAAACATTGCATTTCACTGATCCTTATGGGAAAATCTTACAGAATTTAATAATGAAACTGTGAGTATTCTACTAAAATTACTTATACACAAATAGAGGATTCTTTTGTCCAAATAAAACACCCACATATGTAGACTTCCAACCACATAGAATGTGTTTACAGCCATTTTTTGTGGAACACTCAGGAAGAGAAATATGAGGCTGGCAGTAGTGATGCAGTTAAATTCGTAACTAACTGCATCAGAATCTGCAGAATAACTGCATCATAACAGAATTTACACTGAAATTTAATGTACAAAGAAATGCTATAGAAAATAAATTCTAAAAATCTGAACCCTTGTCTATAGGCATAAATGATCCTTTAATACTTAATTTAAATAATACCTGTATATATGTATATATTATTGTGAGTTGATATAATATGTGTTTTCTGCCAATAACTATAACGGGAAATTATCAAACTGTAACTGAAAATAGCTATAGATATTTTGTGGGCATATGTTTTCTGCTGTGGTTAGGAGGTGCTGCAGAGCATTCTGATGGAAGGGTACTGGTGGGATAAAGATTTCTGGTAAATTGATTGTCACCACCAGTCACCTGCATTTCGCAATTTGATGGGATAATTATGATTAATTTATGTTTCCTGTAGAGTATAGATAAAATAATTTCCTGTCTTCTTTCTCTAGTGTAAGGCTGATGCCTCTGTCTCTCATGCTAGCTAAATTCTCTTACACAGCATAGGGGAAAATAAGTGACCAAGATTTTGCTACAGCAAGAACTGCAACAGAGTTCCCCTAATTACCTTATGCTATGTTTCCTACCAAAATGCGTTTTGAACAGAGCTCTAAAAATTCTTAACTTGTATAATTACTTTCTGTAGACCTTTTCTGTAAGGGCCAATACTGTTTTGGCTCAGTCCTAGGTATCGTCCAGGATGTGAGGGAATAGTTAAGTCGAACACATGCTACAAATTTTAATTGTTGTAACCAAATTATTAAAAAAATGGTTATAATTAAGTTCCTTGAAAGAAAGATATATCTGACAGATAGGCAGGTTGTCGTTGGGATATAAATTTCATTATAGTACCTCACAGGAGTGTGTTGCAAGGATTAACTAGTTAGCATTTATACTTTGAGCACTGTGAGCAAGAAAGTGAAATTCATTTATTTCCAAAGGGTGTATTCTGCTTTTGCATAGATCATCATGGGATAACAAATCTCAGTTATTATTTATTTTTTTTTTTCCCCTTTCTTTTTGGCTTGGTAGCTGTTTGAAGGAATGAAGGCTTACCGAGGAGTGGATGGCAAAATCCGCCTGTTCCGGCCAACTCTCAACATGGACAGGATGGCACGGTCAGCCACACGAGCAGCTCTGCCAGTATGTAGCCAAGGCATTTTATTCTCTCTAAGTCAGAGCATGTTTTCATTTTCAGAGTGCAAATCTCTGAAATTGTACACTAGTGTAACGTTTATCAAACACTCTAACTCTCAAACAGTTCAGTTGAATCTTCAGGAGATCTTATTCAGTGAACTCTTTGAAAAGCATTTTCCTTTTAAATCACAACAGTGTTTTGCTTTCTTTCTTGTCTCCTTGCTGCCCCAGATGTACACAATCTACTTCTGAGGGATGTGTGCTGAGGTATTTCCATACAGACAGCTGTTGAAATTGTTCTGGTCCTAATGTTCTCCCTTAAAGGAGAGGCTGCTCTTAGCAGTGGTGTATTGGCCTCTGAATTTCCTCCCACACTTATTAGCTTTATTACTGTAAGAACTTTGCAGCTTTATAAAGCTGGGAGACTCAGTGGGCCCCTTGGAGTTATAACCCAAAGCACCCTTCTGCAGAAGAGGTGGTGCCATGGCTTGGCCGAAGTGACAATGTTGGCTGCATGAGGAGTTCTCGCCATGTGCTTTGGAGGCAAGAAGGGTCACTGGCTCCTTTGTTACTATCTCCGTCAGATAGTAGAATGCCCTCCTCCAGAGTGTCCAGGCTATATTTCTTCATTTTCTTTTCTCCCTTTGCTCTTCCTTCCCAGCGTTTTGACCAGAAGGAGCTGTTAGAGTGCATCCGGAAGCTCGTGGAAGTGGAAAAGGAGTGGGTCCCATACTCAACCGCTGCCAGCCTGTACATCCGTCCTACCTTAATTGGAACTGAGGTGTGAAACGGTTTTTTTTCCCCACCTCTGAACTTTTGGTGTATTTAAGCACAAGGCAAAAGCCTCCGTCTATGTTGTCCCTAGACAACAATATTACAGTTCAGGGGCAACGTGTTTTTGTGGTTTTACTTCTGAGTAAGTCGCCTGTAGCTCTACTTCACCAATTTATGTTGACCACACCGCCACCTACTGGACACATTGGTCAACATCACAGAAAGTAAACGTCCATTGTTCTGAGCGGTAACAGCAAAATTTAAACGTTGGGTTTGTATTAAAACCGTAGTTGTCTGTGGAATTTTAATGTATGCCTTTTAAAATTCTAATAATACGGAGAAAACGTGAGGGGACGGAAATTTGCTGTGTAGTTTTTGTGATTTCATCTTTTTATCTCTATCCTGACATTAGTGAGGAGATTTTGGAAGCTTCTGCCCAGTAACTTAAGATGGCTGGGACTTTTAACACAACTAAGAGCAAGTTCTTATGTCAGTTTATCCTTAAACACAGATAAACCTGATCTTATAAAAGGCTCCTTAGCAACAAGGTGTGAGTGTGTACTCTGTGAGTTTCATGTGGATGTAAGTCCAGCCTATAGTATTTATAAAGGGAATTAGAAGCAGGGAGTTTATTTTAATTGAAGCTTTAAACCTCTAATGGTAGAACATGGGACAAGGAAGCTGAAGAATGTATAGTTCCCAACTAGGCAACTTACTATTCTGCAATATCCCCATCTGTAAGTACTTATTACACCTGAGCATTATACCTTTCACATGTGTTCTAGGACTCCATTAATTTAATGCTCGTAAATTAGTTGCAGATTTTCATATGGAAGGATCTCTACTCGGTGACTGTACACTATTAATATATTAAAAAAAAAATCCCCCCATTTTTGTTTTTGGAATTCTTTTGGCATTGAGCTTTGTTTCAGATTAGCTGACATACCTGGCCTTTACACAATGTCATATGTTGTTTCCAGGTTGCGTCTCTTGCTAATCTTTTATGAATCAGTACAACCAAGAAACCCAGTCAGCATGATCTTTTGAATGGTAGTGTAAGAATCAGGAAAAATATCAAGATCTCAGTTAGTTAATCTTATTAGAAGTTTTGCTGAAGGAGTAATGTAGACAGAAATCAGAAGAATCCTCTTAGCATCTGAGGAAGGGTTATTTGAATTTTTTCAGTAGTTCCATTTACATTTATTATTTTCCCTCCTACCTCCCAATTTAGCTTCAAGTGCATTGTGCACAGTGTTTTGCTTAGACCTTTGGTCCTAAAGATTTAAATCCAATAACATTTTTTCAATGGAGACCTAATCTTAGAAACCAAGAGTGATTTTGTTCCTTTTACGAGTTTGGTTTCTCTGAGTGGAGAGAAATTAGCAGCCCATTCAGTTGCATAGAAGATCCCAAGAATCACGGGCAACCAGCTGTATGTAGCCTGAGGGTTGGATAAGGTGATCTCCAGAGGTGCATTCCAACTTCAGTCATTCTGTGATTCTGTGGTCAGTCCTGAGCTTTGCAAAGAATCATCTAGTTAAGCTGAGGGTTCAGACTTGGACCAGTGCCAGATTTTTCACGTCCACCTTCAAGTATTGATGGTGATGACTTGAAGTAAAAAGCTGTCTCTCAGAAATGAGGGTAAAAGCCCAAAGGATACATTCCAGGTTATTTCCTGTGCTGTTGTGTGAACTATTTCCAGTGGGCAAACCGTTTTAGCTTGTCATGCAGCCATTCACAGAGCTACTACTCAATTCTACCCAATCCTTTTTTTCAGCCCTCCCTTGGAGTGAAGAAGCCAACTAAAGCCCTCCTGTATGTCATAATGAGCCCTGTGGGCCCTTACTTTGCAAGTGGAAGCTTTAATCCAATATCCTTATGGGCAGATCCAAAATATGTAAGAGCCTGGAAAGGAGGAACAGGAGACTGCAAACTGGGAGGGTAAGAAAACACAATTCTGCATCTTCTATGTAGCTCTCAAAGGAGGTTTGGTTTTTAGTGAAGTATCTAATCCAACAGAAGAGATATTGAATATAGCAGTTATACAAACAATGTACTATAGCAAAGATTTAAAAATTGTACTTTGCAAGTATTATTTATATGATTCAGTTGCATATTGTCGTTTGGATATTCCAGCCAAGTGGAGCTGCAGACTTAGGGTTTTGATGGTTGTTGGAACACCAGAAGTGAAAGGTTTGGGGTTTTCCCCCTCTCCCCCCCCAAGAGCAGCTGCAGCGTAAATACATATTAATCAGTCAGGTACATGCTGTAGGCAGCATTTTAGGAAAACAGTTGCTCCTCAAGGATGTGAAATTCATCAAGACCCATCTGCAGCTCCTGAAGCTACTAATTCTGTGAATGTCTTTTACTAGAAAAGAAATAACTCGCCTCTGGTGATTTTTATGTTTGAAGAAGCTCATCTGACATGTATGACCCATCTGTTCATCTGACATAGATGAGGTAGATGGTTCTGTTTTGCTTTTTTTAAAAAACATGAACTGGATGGGAATTGTTGCTTTCTATCCAGGATGCCAACTGCTTAATAAATATAAATGCTTTCCTAAGGTGTCTAATTGCAATGAAAAATAAAAATAGAACAAGAGATATTTTTAAGACAGTTTAGATGAATATGTAGGAACTGTTGATGCTGCTCAGCCCTTTAAATTTCTTTAGTTGTAGATAAAAATGATCTAGTAAAATACTAGTAGAGTACTTCCAGTGAAACTATTCCAGAGACAGGCAGTGACTATGCAGAGCATTTGCTTATGAGCTAGGTGTGCACACAACCTTGCATAGAAATGAGGAAGTACCCAACCAGATACTCCTAAGTGTTTGCTCATTCTTCTTCTTTCTTTTTTTTTTTTCTTCTGAAAGGAATTATGGTTCTTCTATTTATGCCCAGCAAGAAGCCATGGAGTTAGGCTGCCAGCAGGTTCTGTGGCTCTATGGAGAAGATCACCAAATAACTGAAGTTGGAACAATGAATCTGTTTCTCTACTGGATAAATGAAAATGGAGGTATAATAACACACAATGTGAAAACTTAAACAGACAATTGGGATAATAATCCACAAAATTATTATTAGAGTGCAAATCATGAACTTTTTAATGAAGATGATTTTATAAAGCAAATGTCTGTTCTCTTCTGAAAACTGATAGGTGACTGTTAGTTATACCATTGAGAAAGAGGGGATCCTGGAGCAGCAGTGAGTACTGCCTGCTGATAGCATACTGAGCTCTTGGGCCAGCCCAAGTGCTCAGAAGGGTAGAAGTGTAGCCAGGCACAAGAGCACATGTTCCTGAAGCATAGCCAAAAGTATTTCAGTATCCAACTGATGAAGAACTAGGCTCTTTCTTTGAAGAATTTGAAGTTCTGTCCATGGAGGTGGAGAGAAACACATCAGTCACCATTCCACATCACTAATGGTCAAATGATGCTTTCAAGATAGACCATCATTCTTGTAGCCATTCTTGCCTCTTTGTACACGCAGTCATCTCTGAGCAATGTTAATTCTGATTAGAAAACTATCTAGTTAATCAGCAGCCAACTATTTAGGCATCTCAAAAACACCCATTAGGCATTCAAGTATTCAGTGCTTGGGAAGTGATAGCTGCTTCTGAGAACTGGTTGGGAAGACTACATGACTCCGATTCCTTAAAGGATCGAGACAATGTCTAGGCAAGTGAATAAAAGGACACCTCCTGACTTCCATGAGTGAAGGCCCTCCAGGAAAATTATCACTGAATTTTTGCATGGCAGCAGATACAGGGTTCAGACTCTGATTTTGTCATAGTGCCACGGGGACCTTTGAAAGTGGACATTTTTCTGGCAGTGCTCAGCAGCATACAGAGGTGACAGCAGTGTGCTTTGGATAGTGTAGGGTAATGGGAATCCAGCTACCTGACTCCCAGCTTCTTCTGCAAAATCTTTACCACTTTTGTAAGAAGAAGGGATGACGCTCCCCCAGTGTTGAATGAGTCTGTGAAGATTTGTGAATGAAACCATAAATATGAGAAATCTTGTTGTTGTTGTTGTTGTTATAGCAGCAGTAGATTTGTCAGTGTCGCTAAATAGCCAAATTCATGCTTTGTGTAACTTCACTGGAGAGACACAAAAATAGAGTTTGGCTCATTCTGCCCAGGGAAAGGACACCGAAGGGAGGACATAATTAGAATTCAATGTTCTCATTGTACTTAAACCAGGAATATGCTGGAATTATCCAGCTGCAGCACCGTGCTGTTCCAAAGATCTGCCAATCACTGTGTTACCAGTGCACTAGTGAATAGTACTATTGTGAGGTGGCCGTAGCAAACAACTTGTAATTCGTGCCACCCAAGCTAACTGTACACTAGCAAACCTGCCATCTCACACGACATGGTCATTAGCATCATTGGAGCTGTCTCCTGGTGTGTTGATTAATGCTTAATTTATGATGTCTTTGGTTGAGAATCCCTCTTGCTGTCAGTGTATGTCATCACATACCTGTTTATGGCTTTACATTGTGATTGAAAAATGTTTACCATTATGTTCTGTCAACCAAGGCTTTGGTTTGGTTTTGTTATGCAAATTCTGCAGCTGAGAGAGGGATCTAACATAAGAATAGTGAGGCAGAAATTGCATATCATCATCAAAAAGAAAATGCCTCTCTTTTTGTTTTCAGAGGTCACCATGGAGTAGTCTGAGCTGCTCTCCTTGGTTTACAACAAATCAAAGACCCAGCCCAGTAAAGCCAGTAAAGGACATCTGTGCTTCCAACGAGAGTAGGCTTTTCTTGCAAGCCTTTACTATAGATTTTCAGTTACAGCATTGTGACTAAACATGACATGTTGTCTTGGACAGCAGGAGGAGCCTGGAAAAATGTTTCATCTGTAAGACTGAGGAGGTAGTAGGGAAGGAAGCCATTCAATTTCTGGAAAATAACATGAGATGCTCTGTGCTGCTCTCATATGCCCACTGCTGCTCTGGCTGAGGCTTATAGTATGACCAAATCTGGATCCCTGCTGTTGCATTAATACAGGAGTGTGATATTTCATTCATCAAATACTGTTTATGGTTTATGTTCACAAAGTGAAAATTATGGTCACCCTACAGTTCCTTCCACCTGCACCTTCAGAGCACATAACAATCCCAAGAAGCTGTTAACATTCAAACTTGTTTTCTTTAATAGTGTCTGCTTTTCTGCCTAGAATATAGGCTTGACTTTATGGAAAACCTTAAAATTGAAACATATGTCCAACCTGAAGGTTGCTAACTATGAAATCTGTCTGCACTTCCCCAAAATTAAATGTCTTCAGAATGATTTGGAACCATCTGGCCTCTGCTTCTAGCTTTAACGTTAAGGCATTGTGAATAGCATTCAGGCATTACTTAATATTTTTGTGCTGATATTAAAATGGGGATTAATAGTGCCTGCTTCAAAATAGGTTACATAAATTAAAAAATAAATATGTTAAAAGATTCTCTGGAACAGTCGGGTGAAACATCAAGCAAATTTGCTTAGTCTCCTGTAGGTGGAGGATTATTTGTGCTGCAGAAGTTTCTTGTACAAGTAGATTACTAACAAAATAAGGATCGTACCTTCTGCTTTAATAGATAGCCATAGCAATAGCATGGAGTGGAAAGCAGGAGATGAATGAGATGGCAGACAAAGAAAAGGAGGGAAAATAATTGAGGAAAATAAATCAACAGAGATGCAAAGACAGAGCGATTGCATGAGGGGAGAGTAGAAGAAAAGCCTGAGGGAAACAGGGAGAAAGAAATAGAAGGGTGCAGAAAAAGCCCGTTAGAGGAAATCAGCTGTTAATAATAATGAAATCAGGGTTTCCTGGGTTCTCCGTGACCCTGAAGTTCACTTGGCATCCGTTATCATTTTGGTAAAATACATTTCGGTGAACTTCTCAGCATATTGTTGTGTGACGAGTAGTAGGAGGCATCCCTTGTTCAGAATCATATCTGCTCTGTCTTCATAAATACCTAAGTGTAAAAACTGAAGCTGTGTAATATGCAAGAATTCGTTTTAAGAGTCTGATGGAGTTTCATTGTTACAGCATGCCTAGACAGTGCCTGGTGTAACGGGACACTGCACTGGTAGTGCTGCTACTCTAACAGTAGGTAACAGAAGAGAAACCCTGACATTTTCCTTCAAATGCTTCTTCCCTCCCCCCCTGCCCCCCCCTTAATGCTTCTATACATTTTAAGGCTTATAGCCCTACAAAATAATCCAGAAGTACAACTGGAGTCTGTGAGCTCATAGTCACCAGTTTGTCCATCTCCAAAAAAAACCTGCCATAGGCAGCCTGGTTTGGCATCAGTTCACAGAGAGGATGAGGGTTTTGGCATGGTGTGTTGTGTAGCATTATCGTCTCTCCCAGATACCAGGGGAGCAGATTTTCCTTGGGTGGCCCCAGGCTGGTAGGCATCATATGTGTACTTGACAAAATTCTACAGAGCAGGCTGTTTGAAACATTTTGAGACTCCCCTGTCCTGTCTGCTCAGTACTGTTTGGCAGCTGGTTTGGCCTGGCACCTTTTCAAACCAACTTAAATCAATTAATCTATGTTGCTGAGCTTAAACTGGTCCTGGCCAAGGTCTGTCGCAACATTCACTGAATAGAGAACATTATCTGGTGCGTGGTCACCATCTTTGGTATTAAAGTCCCCATTATTTGAAGTTTTCCCTTAGAGAAAGGGGAGAACTTGTATATGGCTGGGTCACAGTTGCAGAACACCAGTTTTCAGTGTTCAGAATCAGGTGAGCTGTCTGGCTCGTGGGAGGTTCTTAAGTCTTCTTCTTTTGATAATTGTGCCAGAATCAGGACCAGACAGGCATTGCAAGTCGTTGTGGTGCTATAGACAGACTCTTAAAAAAGGAAGGCTATTGTTACTAACTATAAGAGAAAGAAGGGACCACTCCTGTGCTTAGGAGTCTGAGATAGGTTGGGGAATAGCACTATTGGTTACTCAAACCAGAGCAGAATACAAAGCCTATTGTGGCACAGCATTTTTATACATTTTGGTATGGTACTTTATATCTATCACTTATGTGTGTGCGTGTATCCTCATAAAAGGAACATGGAAGCATAGGTAGGAAAAACTTCTAGTCCAAATTAATAAATGCAGGGGTGGCTTAATTAAAAACAGACATTTCCCGAGAGAATGGACAGTGAGTAGCAGATTCAGTGAACAATTCCATTTATTTATCCTCCTTTTCTCCTATCCCACCCCAGCAGCTTCCAAAGCCCCCTCTTGAAGAGCAGAAGAGCATGCTGTATTCAGTCTGGACCTCTGCAATAAAATATTAAGAGTGTTACTCGTAATATTAAAAAAATATTAAGAGTGTTACTGAAAGACTGTGGATGTCTTCAGTTCTCAGTGCTGATCTGAGACTGCCTTAAAAAAGGCTGGCTACCTGAAAGAGTAAATGCTCAGTATTCTCTAATAATAGAAACCAGCAAGTATGATATGTGATGCTTTAAAATGAAAGTGATGGTTCAAAATGAAAAAGATTATCTCTGATTTGCTGAAAAGATCAGATGGAAGAACAAAAACTACATACAAGCTTCTGTATTGGTATTTAAGTACTTACCAAGTATGGATTACCATTTATCTACCACTTCATTTTTCGTGTTAGATGAACATTTATCTAATATTCTTTTTCAAAAGCAAACAGGAAAAGCAAGCTAACAAACCAATTGAACCATTTGAATTGTTAGTGCTTTTGGAATGTCATTAGGTTTTTTCTTTTTGTGCAAAATTGGGGGGAAAAAAAGATGTCTACACTAAAACAAAAGGTAATTAAGGAAGTGTCCTCTCAAGGTGCATTTGGGAAGGTTTCCAATGCTTTGATTGTTCAGTAAATGAGCCTCAAACTTCTGATAGGTTTCATATTAATGCTAGAAAGTAGGTATAGTGAACCCCATATTCCTAAATTAAGTAAAGCACTTCAGGAAGTGTGATGATCTGCCCTGGGATTATTAGGCATTGCTTTCCCTTGTGCCTCTCTATTCTAAGTTTGAAGACTAAGCCTTTCATGGGTTCCCAGTAGTTATAAAGCTAATCCATAATACACTGAGGAATAAAACCTACTACTAGGCATTAGCCCTGTATTTATTAATCTATTGAAGGTGGTTCTTCCCCACCCACTGACATGTATTTAAAAGGTTTCAAACACTCAGCATTGAATTTGTGTAATTTGTGTTCTTATAGAACACTGCTAAATATTGCATCTTACTGGGTTTCTGATATGATTAATCTTTTTCGTTTTCATATTTGGTCTAATATCAGTAAATCATTTTTTTGTTTCTTTGGTTTTTAACCAGTTTTCTATTTCTTTTGTGTTTGACAGAAAATGAACTAGCAACCCCACCCTTAGATGGCATCATCCTTCCAGGAGTGACAAGACAAAGCATTTTGGATCTGGCACGCAAGTGGGTGAGTGTTTTGACCTTGGCAGTAATGGTTTTAACTATCATGTTATAATATTGACAAAAGTAAGCATTCCTGGTGCTCAGTGTCTTGAAGTTCAGCTGATCTGGTCAAAATTTCTTAACCTAAATAGGAACTAAGGGCTAATTCATAGTTTCCCAGAAACATCATCAGAATACCCACACCTGTCACACAGAACAATACCAAGCTTGTTAAAGTAGCTCCATGTAGTACACAACAGGAAAATTCTCATTAAATCCACTGGTACCAGCAACTTAAAGCAAGGAAACAGACGATTACCGTGCATGACCACAGCTATCCTTCAGTTATCAGCACACTATTTCTCCACTTGGTTCTCATGGTTCCACCCTTATTTTTAATAAGTAGCATGCGGCCTAAAATCCAGCCACAGTCTTGAAGTCATCTCTCTGCTTCCAGACTCCAGTTCTGTAAGTGTAGCCATCCAAATACTCATTTGGACCTTTGGACATGTGTCTTGAAATGCGCAGATTGTTCACTCTCCCTGTACCATCCTCAAAGGTTTTATTGTGGCTTGGATAAGTTCTATACAGCCAAAGGTCCATCAAGCCCAGTATCCTGTCTCCTGCTTCTCTCCAGGCTTGTGTTTAGGGAGGAGTAGCAGGAGTAACACAGGCATGTATGGTACTCTCTCCTTGGTTCAGCTTCCAACCACCTGTAGCTGAAAGACTTGCCAAAATACAGTTCATGGTAGTATCACTTAAATCTAACTTGCAGTGAGGAGAGCTGGGCATGTACTTTGTGGCAAATGTGTGCCACTTGTTGACCTGCACTTGAATTCTTGTGCATCCTTATTGGTATTGATACTCCCCTAGTGCAGATAGGCACACACACTTCTCAGTCCTGTCTCCTTTACAAGACAGAGAGACATTGCCAGTCAATATGTCTTCTTTCTGAGATATCACACTCTTACCTCAGTCCTCTTGAAGGTTTCTTCTACTCTCACAAAGGTGGTTCTCTTCTTTCTGGCCTCCATTCCCTAACCTGTCTGAAACTTTGCTTACACGCTGTTCTCTGCCTCTCTCTCCAAATACTCTCCTGTCCAGAGCTAATCATGTTTTCTGTTATCTCTGTTTCATGTTAAAGAGCTTGTATATAAAATAAAGGCTAAGCTTTAGTTCGGTCTGATAGGACAATAAAGTCCACATAAATCCATGAAAGAAAATTTTCAAAGTTATTTTTATTCTTTAAACACGTCCCTTCAATCAGTTGCTGTGCATTCTTCAACACTTCTAGAAGGTAAAACACTTCCTATGTTAAGACTGTCCAATGTGAATAGCTTTACTTGTACCTGCAGTACAGCTAATTTCTGTATGTGACAGCTGTGTGCAGGCTACAGTGTGAAATTTCATCAGGAATTAAAGAATTATATCACATCTAGTTGCCATTATGCCATTGCAGGTGGAATTAACAGAATGTATTTTGTTTAGGAATTGTCTGAGAGTAGGATGCAAAGCTCTGCTGATGTAACTGAGTAATTTTTGTATAAATTGTAGCATGCTAGACACCATGAGTAGTCAGATCCTGTGTCACAGAACCCCATGACAAATTCTGCTGTGTTATTCCCTAATGCAACATTAATATTCGTACCAAATCAGAAGAAAAGGCCACTTAACCATCAGCATTGTATCTGGGAAGCCACTGGCTTCCTTGAAAGTCATTCTTTTGATTAGAGACTATCCTGAGGGATATGGGAGGTTTGAAAAGACCACAAGATCGCAGCCAAAACTTGACTCATTGCCACTAGGCTAATAGTTCTATTAGAGATGTTTCAACATGGAAAACAGGAACACAAACTATTTTTAAGCTTTTTATGGTTGATTCTACTTGCGCAGGGAGAATTTAAAGTGTCCGAGCGATACATCACCATGAGTGACCTGACAGCTGCCTTGGAAGAGAACAGAGTAAAGGAGATGTTTGGTGCTGGAACAGCTTGTATTGTGTGTCCCATATCTAAAATTTTGTATAAGGGCAAGGTAAGAAAATGTATCTTCCTCCTTTCCCTTTTTTCTTTCTTTAGAATTTTATCATAATTAATTGCAGCTGAAGTAAAAAACAAGTTAGATAGAAAAAAGGAGTGCTGCCAGTGGCTCCTGGAAAGATTAACAGTGTCACTATGTTGTTTCTCAAGTGAGTTACTAGTGTGTTGTCAGAAGATAATTTTCCCTCTCATTTTCTGTGGTTTTTTTAATAGTTGAAATCATAAAATCCCAAATCCTAGGACAAGGAAAAAAATAAAAGTTCCCAGCCGTTTTGAAAATATAGAAAAATACCTTCTCCCAACGTTTCCTTTATTGAACATCTTTTCCAAAATTGAAGGCACCTGGGAAAGGTGAGGACGGGAAGGAATTTTGCAAGGAACTAAATTTCTGAGCAGAAATCCACCATATGGGAGATGTCTCCTGCACAGGTGGAGTTCCGCAGGCGTTCAGCCTGTTAAGCTGACTCGGTGCTATTGAGCCAGCACAAAGTTAATTCAGAAGGCTGGTTATTGCAGCTGCCTATCTTGATGCACTTTGTTCCATTAAATATGCCAAGTACAGTAAACGTCTGTAAAGTGATATTTCTTGAATTAATAAGATGCTAAGATGACATGAGAAAGATCAAGATGCCGAGTAAATAAAAAGAACTATTAAATGTACCTATTGTGTTTCTACATGATATACTTTGAAATGAAATGCTGTATGTAGTGTTTCTACTCTTGCCTGTACAATATGCTCTCCATTTTGGACAGATCTTTTAGAAGATTTGGACAGATCTTGGTTTAAAAACAGCATAACAATTCAACTAATCTGACTTTTTGCTGGCTCAGCATGCCCTGCTATACAAAACATTACAACAATACTTGCCTACTTGTAAGGAAAGCTAGAAAGCTTGATAAATATTTATTAAAATTCCTAGGGACTTTAAGGTATTCATATGTATATATAAAGCTATTATTACATAGTATTCTCTCTCTCTTCCCCCCACCTCTTTCTTTATTCAATGTCAGCATTTGCACATTCCAACTATGGAGAATGGACCTCAGATAACATCCCGTTTCCTGAATAAGCTGAGTGATATCCAGGTAAAATAATAATAAAAAGTAAAAAAATAATAAAAAGTAAAAACTTAACAAAACCAGAAAATAGTCCTTTTAATAGTGGTGCTATAGGCACCGCTATATAATAATATAGATTCTTTTGTTTGGCGTGCTTAATCTTTTTTTTTTCCTTTGAGAAAATATGATATGGATGGAGACTGATAGACTTGTATATTTTTTTCATTATTTGGAAGTTGGATGAGAGTTGTAAGATACTAGTGTTATTAGTGAAGTCCAGTAATGTTCTTATATGCTCCTTTTTAAGGGAAGAAGGAGATGAAGCATCTAAATAACCATGATCACAAGTAAATATAAGCTAAGCAATAAAGAGATGGGTGAGGTGGTAAGCATTCACTTGCAGCAGCCAGCTGATCTCCATTTCTGTTTCTCAGCATCTTTACACACTTCTTGTTCTTAAAAGAGTTCCTTACTCTGTGGTCTGCTAAATATTAAAGTCTGTTTGGAATCTGTGTTTTGACCTCCTTATCAGTAGAAGTCAATACCATTTCAGTTAAAGTCAATGATCACAAAGAATGTGATGGCCCTTCTTATTTAGGTTGCCTGTTTTCTTTCCTTTGTTTAGCATAGTTTATGGTGTGAGGGATTTATTTGGGGCTAGAAGTAGGTTTTGACAAGTTAAAAGCCTCTTTATTTAAGGAGCTGATAGTAGCTGCTCATCAGTATTGTCAT
>BJBW01013282.1:0-10881 GCA_004320125.1 Scolopax mira | reverse complement strand
TGGAATGGGCTGCCCAGGGAGGTGTTTGAGGCACCATTCCTGGAGGTGTTCAAGAGATGAGTTGACATGGTGCTCAGGAATATGGATTAGTGTTGGATTGGTGTTGTTTTGAGTGTGGTGTGGTGTTTGTGTAGGTTTTTTGGTGTTTTTTTGTTTTGTTTTGGTTTGGTTTTTTTCATTGGTTGGACTAGATGATCTCAAAAGGTCCCTTCCAACCTAGGTGATTCTGTGATTCTGTGACAATAGTTGAGGTTTAGACAAATCCTTCTTTTAGTCCGTATTTCTACCCTGTTGCAAATATGGGACATTGGTAAACAGCATGTCTGCAGTTATAGGCACCTTTGAACCTGAATCTTTCTTTTTCTGTGTGTCTTGGATGTGAGACTTGCACACATACCCTCATACATTGAAGAATAACCCCCACAAAGACTGAAGTTTGCAAAAATATGTCTGTGTAAGCATTGCAAGGAAGTATTAGCTGCAGGTTGTCCCTATTTGTAAGATACATTCCCTCCAGCAGGCCAATATCTGCAGCAAAATGGATTGAAGAAGGAGGCCTTGCTTGAAAGAAGCAATAGAGCTTTGTAAAAAGATAGCTTCCACTTACTGTTAATCAGCAGAGGACACAGTGAAAATCAATTTCTTCAGAGATATACCAGCTTTCCATATTATATCTCTCTTTGAAACAGAAATGTACAATGTATAAGTAGTAAGAAAAGAATGCATGTTCCTGCTGTATGCCTGGTATTTTGTTAGTAGATGTATATTAACAATCATATTCACTACAACAAATTATGCATTGTTTCATTTCACCGTCATCAATTATTGCACCTTTGAGACTTAAACTACATTTCTTTTTAGATTCCAAATCATCCTACTTTTTAAGAAGAATGTTATTTAAAAATTCTGACACATGACAAGACACCCTAATGTGTGTTTAATGTAGCTGTAAATGAGGGGAAAGGATTTCACCCATGCCCTAACTTTGTCAAAAGTGTAATGCACTGTATAGTGATAAAAGTCTATAGAAGTCGCTATGATTGCAGTCTATTAGGCAATCAGTTTCAGAGGCAGGCAAACTTTTTGTGTTTCATTATTATCCTCTGGCCAACAGAGGCTTTGCAGGAATACTATGTCACAGAAACTATCCTGCCAAAGAATTGAAAATATGTAAAATGTAAATCAAGATGTATTACATCCATCCTATAAGGATGATTTTCATGCAAAGATGCCTCCTTTATATTTGCTCTTATTGTGGTGATGAAGATAATTTATTGTCTGGGCATATTCTTAGTTTATAATCCCATATTACAAGTGATAGCGATCAATCTAGTAAAATAAAAAGATGTGAAATTATCAACGTATATTCTTGCCTCTTTGGAGAAATGTAAATACAATACAGCCTTGTGACAACAGCTGTGTATCAGAATACATTTTTTTTTTTTTTTTTTTTTTTTTTTACTATAGCATATCAGGCTTAGCTCTTTATTGACTTGCCACACAGTAAGCTTAAACATACCCTCCAACATGGTGGCATCTGAATTGGCAAGAAGAACATGCACTTAGCAAGTTGAGGCAGCATTTTGAAAGACTTGCAAATTCATGATGTGCAGTGCTTCTTTTATTCATAGGAATAATATTTCATATTTATTAACACTGGCTTCTGAACATACTGCAAGACATTCATTTGGGACATTGCATCTTTCAAGCAAGAAGTCTGGTAATGAAATGCTTTACACCATAAGTACTAAGATCATTTATAACTCTGGTGCTTCCATGGTTTTCAATGACATTATAGTGTCATTATTGCTTGATGAATTTGATGCCTGTTAGGAATGAAATTTAATGGTACTAGCTCAGACTTTCTGCAGTCTACCAATAATAACGTAAATAAAGTGTAAACCTCTAAGATAACAGCCTGGCAAGCTGTTTTTCATTTTTTTTTCTCTTCTGAAATAGTGTATGTGTGATGTGTACTAAGCAGTTTTTATATCCAAAGATAAATGATGATAATTACTGGCAGATCAGATTTAAACAGTTACTACTGAGCTTCAGTATTTAAATTATTTGGACAAGTACAAGTTCCTGGGAAGTGAAAAATCTTCAAGCATGTCTTTTAACTTAAAAGTATTCAATTTAATCCAAACCAAAAGATATCATTTGAATTAGAAAATTATAATTTCTTAAGAAAGAGGGGGTAATCTACGTACTGTCTAGCTAAAATGACATAGTTTCTTATTCAGAAGTCAGCAAACTTCCAGACACCAAATAATTAAAGTTTAACATGTTAGACCTAGCAATTATGATATTTTCGATTTTAACTAATTTTCAATTGAATTAAATGAATATTTTTACCCTATATAAATTTTTTCATGTTTTTTATATATTGCTCTAAAGACAATTTTTTCCAGTAAATGAAATTAAAGACCCAAGATTAATCCAAACAACTGTGAAGACTGTTATTTTTGTATTCTAATAAAACAGCTTTTTCAGTTTACTTTAAATATTCAATGGGCAATACAAACATGTTTAATTTTCCATGTTCTTCTAAGACAAACATCAATTATTCACAAATTAACAGTTATTCATTATCAATTATTTGACTGAAATTCACAAATTTCTAAGCAACCAATGTTGAGAGCATGTGTATGAGTTACATAGCCAGAGTATCGTCTGGTTCAGAAAATACACTAATTAGTCCTGTTCTGTGTCTATGTTTTTTAAATGGTCCTTTGTAACCTATTCTTTTCAATTGCTTCTGTTTATCACACAAACTGGCCATAAGGGCTGACTGTTTAATTAAATTCCTTAATCTTTATTAATTCATAGCTCTTGACACAGCCTGAAGGCTTGTCTTGGGTTCTTATTTCTAGGAAGATTTCATAACAGTTACTTGTGGGAAGTAGTGCTGTCCACATTCTGTAGAGTAGAAAAAGTATAATATTTTTTATGTTACGTCCAAGATTCATAGTGATGCTGACTTCTGACTAAACAGATGGACAATTCCATTACACCCAGAGGTTACATAATATTTTCCAGATATACTAATCCATAATTTCATTGTCATTTATTATGCAAAGTGTCTCTCTACCAAGTGTTTCCCCATTTACAAAATCATCAAATATATATCTATATTTTGTACAATTTTGTATCAAGTACCTAGCATTCAAAAAAATCTGATGCTCATCAGAATATACAGAAAACTTCTAATTTCTTTAATTTCATTGAACCAGCTTTTTAAACAGGGGAAGAGTAACATGTCCAAATACATGTTAATAGCTATTCCCTCCTCTGCACGCCCAGCAAGATTTTATGTTAGCCAGTGGTATGGATTCTACTAAATACCAATTTGATGTGACACATCTGGTTCAGGAAGCTCACCTTTATGAAGTGAGTTCAATAAAATTGGGTATGACCAAAAGAAATCTTATCAGCCTAAGAAAGAAAAATGTTGGTATAGGTGGAGATAAAATATTCTTATAGACTTGTATCTCATCTAGAGATTTTAATTTAATTGCTAATAAAGTCTAGCAGGTTAATACTGAAAGCAATATGAAAAGGATAATAATGATGAAGATGGCCCTATATCTTATTAAGCTATCTCTATATTGTCAGAATAATTTTGGCATTACTTTTGAAATGGTATTTGAGGATGAGAGAATTATAGCTATATAAATGCAGTTAAGTGATTTTTTCTACACTGCAAGAAGTATAAGAAAGAACTACAAATTGTTTGGTTTTGATTAACAGTTGGTGAAAGCTGTGAGCAATGGCAACATGAAAATGTTGACAAGGGTGTGAACTCCTCAGTTGGGTCACTCTGTAATGGATCATTACCTTTTTGTTAAAGGTGCCAACTCCTGCTGGAAAGCAAGGAAGTTGTAGAAGTCAAAGAATAGGTCATCAGAGTAGAAATAAAAGCCTAGAGGGATTATTTTGTCAGCTACATAATTTTTATTAACATCTGGTTGTTTTTTTCTTTCTTTATGAGTGAACCATGGGAGAGATTTGATGCATTGTTTATTTTCTTTATTGAACTGCAATACGCACAAGCATTTTAATGAAGAACTTCAAATAGGACCTAATTTACCTATTGTTGAAATACAAGATTACCACTTGGTCCATTGAAAAAGAAATAATTTAGCATATTTTTTTCTTTCACAAGTAATCTTTCCTACTCAAATTTCTTAATAGAACTAGAATAATGACACATACTGAAAAAAGAGCTTGTGAATTGTGAGTAAACATAGTCTGTAACTGCTTATATTTCTGTTTACAGGACAATCACTCATTTCTGTTTCTTTGCCATGTTATAAAATGTTGGAATCTGCACACCTTAAGAAAGAAAGTCATCATAATGTAAATTAAAATTACTTTCTAACACCTATGCAAAGTCACGTTCTGTTAAAATATTCAACACTACTAGATTAATTAGAAACTAATATAAAGTTATTTATTCAGCTGCATAAAAGGGCAAAAACCCCAAACTAATACAAACCAAAACCAGAAGTGATTCTATGCTTCCTGGGTTACTTTTTGGTATGATGTACATCCATGAAAAATGAGAAGTCTAAAAGAACTAATTGGGTAGCATAACATATCTCTAAACTAAGAACACAGAAATAGATTATCTCTTAAAAATTATTTTTGAGTTAGTGGCTGAGGGAAACCTTGGTGATACAATTTGCCACAAGAGTATGTGAATTACTTTTAATTGTTTAATTGTTGATTGCCAAAGTTCCATTTCTCCAATTTCACAGAATTTCCTGGAATTTCTTTGGTTGCCTGATAAGGAAGTATTATTTCCATAGAAAGAACACCACTACAGCCTTGTTTTATAAAGATATTTTAGGAAAGCTCCTATAAATCAAAATGATAGTCAGCACAGCTCTTCAGCATCTTAGTTGGGCTTCTGCAACATCATAGCACCTCACAAGGAACTACATGCATTAATTTGCGCTACTTTGGTAGGGGTTTTTGTCATTATTTTCTCATTATTTAAGTGCCTTCAACAAAGCATAGCTAATCAAAGCCCTTAAGATGCAAAGTTTGTAAGTTTTCCAGAAGAGTGGACCAGTGCTCTCCCTGTCTCAGCTGTGTTTGCATGCTTTTCATCATAAAAAAACAATCAGAAAATTTATACACCCAAATTTGTCTCAGATATTATATCTGACAGTCACTGGAGTAACAAAGACATGCATACATACCATTTGAGTCTGTCTCAAATGCTTTTCTATTTCCAGGTTATTACATCCTATTGTCATTTTTGTGCTAAAATTATTTGTCCTTATTTTCTTCTGTCTCTGAAGCTGCACTGTTCAAGTATTTTTGTTGTTAGAGAAAATTAAGGTATCCCCTCTAGATCTCCTTCTTCTCTCCCACATGCATATTTCCAATACAAACATGAAACAAAAAGAAAAAAACAAAATTTCCCCACTTATTATGGACAATGTACGCAACTTTATGTTTTTGTAAATAAATACATTGGCCTAGTAGTTTTGACAGTTTAAGAATAAGTTCATCTGAAGCTTTGAAGACATAGCTAGAAATTTAAATTAAGAAAAGTAACTAGAAGTTACATAGAATCACCACATTCTTGAATTAAATTTTAACTTTGAACCAATACTCTTTCTTCAAGCCAGCTGAGGAAGGCAGAGTGAAATCTTTTTCTTTTACTGTTTATTTGCTCTAAAACTTGATTTGTGTCTAAAAAATGACACAAGTGGATACCTTCCATGACATCACAGCTGTCTTATAGTAGAGGAAATTACACTCCCTTGCATTATAGACGTTCCACTTTATGTATAACTGAGCGCAGTTCATGGAATAAGAAAAAGTAAGCAAGTGAATGTGACCCTAGTGATTAGGTCATATTTAACAAGTCAAAAGACAAAAAATGCATCCTTTTGTAATAGACCATAATATAGTCTTTTACCTGTGTTTATGGTTGTTGTGTAGCGTTACTGAGCTACTGAGTGGGAGAGTTGAGTATGTGGGGCGATGTGTTCAAAACACAAAAATCTGTTGTTGTATGGGCAAATCTTCAGGCTGAAATTATTTAGTCTATAGTCACAAGTGCTTATTTGTCTAGTGATTTAGATTAAGATACTAGGTTGACGTCCAAAATTGTTACAAATGCAGCTATTAAAAAAAAAAAAAAGAACAGAAATAATTCCAAAATTCCATAACTCCAAAAACAACACCCAAAGACTTATGAAACATGGATCCCATGCCACATCCCTCTTACAGACATCCCACACATAAAACCTGGACTTGCGTGTTTTCAGTCTGGAAAAGCAAAGACTGAGGGGGAATCTGATCAATCCCTATGAATTCTTAAAGAGTGGGTGTCAGGAGGATGGGGCCAGTCTTTTTCAGTGATGCCCAGTGACAGGGCAGGAGATAATGGGCACAAACTTGAACATAGAAAGTTCCATCTAAACACGAGGAGGAACTTCTTTATTTTGGTGGTGGCAGAGCACTGGAACAGGCAGCTCAGAGAGGTGGTGGAGTCTCCTTCTCTGGACACATTCAAAACCCACCTGGATACGTTTCTGTGCTACCTGCTCTACGTGGACCTGCTCTGTCAGGGATGTTGGACTAGATGATCTCTAGAGGTCCCTTCCAACCTCATATCTCTATCCAACTGCATTCTGTGATTCTGGAAAAGCTGAAGTTTTCATTGTGTTCAACAGTTAACAAGATTCTGATCAGTCTAGGCTGTTTATGTTAAGAAAAGATATTCCATTGCTGTTAAGTAAAGTAATTCCATTGCTGTTAAGTAAAGTAACATGTCTGTCTGAAATATCTGCTATTTAAGTGAAAAAAATTTAAAAACCTGCTATTATTAATCTTCTAAAAACTTGTTTTGTAATTGCAAGCATGAAGTAGCTAAATAGATCAGATCGCAAGGTCTATTCATCTTCTGGAAGTGCTGCATTCTATAGCTGGAAGTCTTGACAGTTGCAAAAGTACCTTAAAAAACAAGAAGCTCTTTGCTATATATGTGCTATGCTATTTCAGGCATTGTGAGTTTCAGAGCTTTTGGATTAAGAAGTCTTGGATAGGTTTGTGTCAGGTCTTCAGAGTTTCAAAGGGCAAATAAATGGTTATGGATATAGGAATATTTTAAACAGCAGTGTTTTATGTTTCCTTGGAAAACTGAAACTGGCCTTGCTGAGTAATAACTTCATGTCAATGCAGTTGAATATAATGAGAGTTTTAGCAACAATCAGCCAAGGTGTTCCTTCTTGCTGAAAATTATTTCAGATTGATCAAGACTGATCAGAAAAATCCATTTTTATAAAAGGAAAATGGTTCTAATTTTACACCCAAGTCACAAGTCAGAAGTTAAGACTAGTCAGAAACCTTATTTTCTCTTGGAACAGGTATTTTAAACTTATTTATTGTATTGCTGATAGTTCAGGAAAACCACCATACATTGTATAGACACACAGCTGATTTACAAAATGATGTTGAGATGCACAATATTTTATGATTGTATTCCTGAACATGAAGAATTTTATAAGTAAATATGAAAGATCTTGAATTTCTAAATGCATAATTTCTCTTATTCAATAAGACAAATCATATTTGTATTTTGCATATAATACTAATAAGAAACTGTGAAGGAACTAAAATAGCAAGCGAACGCTAAATCCATTTGTTTTTTTCATTTGGAAGGTCAAATTCATACAGCTGTAAAATGATGTTTTGACTGGCAAATGTTATGTTCCAAACTAAGGAAAAGAGCTTTTTCTCTCTCAGAGAAGTATACTTGACACAGTACATGTTGACAATGTTGGAAGACAAGGAGTAAGAAAGATTTCTAAAGTAAATGGTTTAAATTAATTTTGAAAAGTGACTCAGAGTCACACAGAGTCTCACTCTGTGAGTATACACTCAGAGTATATGACAATAAAAAAGCTAGAAAATTCTTTGAACACAAGAGTGTGATAAAGGAATTAGAGGAAAATCACTGGCATCCTCTTGACCAACCTTTAGGAAATTGGTAATTACAGTCATTACAGTGCTGTCAAAAAAAAAACCCAAATCAAAAAAAACCAAGCCCTGTGAGTTATGTGTTTCCAGTAAACCACCAAACAATAAAAAAGAAATCAAAAAACTCGGATACTTCTGAGGGTGAAAGGGCAGCTGGTAGGGAGGAAAGAGCAGACATAATGCTGACATATAAGAAGACTGGAAACAACAACCTTGCTATTGCTTCATGATCTGTGGGTTATCTGGGAGCCTGTGTGCCCATTCAAAGAAATCTGAAGAAAATTTCTTGCATTGGAAGTTATACTTTCAAACGGCAAACATCATTGCTTTTAATCATTAATGTAACTGCTTTAAGCATTAAAAATACATAGACATTGACAAGGTGAGTGCAGTGGAAAAAGCTGTGAAATGAGAAATATAAATTGTTTTCAATTTAGCAGTTATGTGGGACAATACAAATTGAATGGTTAGGTTAAAAGACATCTTGAGTTGTTATTGATTTCAAGAGGCAACATTCAAAGTGGGGCAAATGAGTCAGAACACCATGGAAAAATAATGTCTGTGTGAATTATAACATATGTTCATGAAGAAGCTGGTTTGATGTTGCCTGGGCCCAGGTACAGATGTGATCTTTATTTGCTATAATTGCTGGATAAATGGAGGCAATGCTGAATAGAAAAGGAAAATGTTGAAAAAGCAAAATAATTTTTTTAAAAAATACATTTTAATTACTTCCTCTAAAGCATTCATTTATAGATTAGTGTACAAATCTAAGTAGAATGCCAGATCAAAGCAGGCTAATGTGAGAGATCCTTTGGGCTAATGAGAATCCTTTTGTTTTTCCTGAGGTTTTTGTTTCAATTTATTATGCCAAGTAATATCAAAATAGAGAATGTTAAGAGGGGGGTATGGATAGACATAATAAAAAGGGAATTAGTCCAAAAAGTATTCAGAAAAGAAGACTATATGGAAACTAGCTGCAAGGAAGAATACAGAAATGTATTCAGAACAGCAGGTGCTAGATCCACACCATGTATTTCAGATACATGGATTCAAAAACTTCCATTTTATTCTCTAAGTGATGCAGTGTTTTGAAGAAAGACATCCTCAAAAAAATAAAAGGGGGGGGAGGGAGGGGGAGTGCTTTCTTCTGATTTCTTTACAGTGGAAATCTGTGTTAGCAGTAGAAATCTGGTTTAAAGAAGTCTTTTGAAAAGGAAAAAATTAGCACACAGAAAAATGAAAGGTAAGAGAAAATTTAGAAAAGAAATATTGAAGTTGGTTGCTAGGGCAATAGGCAGTGGGATGCAGGGTAAAAAAAGATGAAGCTAACAGTGGAATTTTGCAGATCCTTGAAGATACGGATGAAAAGCTTTAATTGGATGTGGAAAGAAACAATTTTGCAGGGAAGAGATATAATGATGTATACATAGAGCTACACTGAGGATCTCCTTGAATTGCACTGAGGATCAAGGAGTATATACAATAAATGAAAGGACACCACTTTATTACCCATTTATTTCTTTGTATTTAAGGTAATTTGGTATCTGGCATTTAATGAAGTATATGATGTTATCTTTGCTGATACTTATAATGCTCTTATGGCACTTTTGTACCTGTATGAGGAAATTTAGTGAAAGGCATATTCAACAACTACGAGGTCTTTTTGGGTTCTTGTGTGGTTGGTTTATTCTGCTGCTATTATCAACATATAATGACATTTTACAGTGAGAAATAGGTATATATTTTTCAGATGAGATTTATTTCTTACTGTCCAGATGATACTGTCTGCTTAATTGGTAGGATGTTGTTGACTACCAGGCTTTTTTTTTCCTTTACTAATCTTATAATTCACTTTTGCTATTCACTTGAATATTTACTTGAAAACTGTATTAAAATTATTTAAACTACTGTACAGTAATGTATTCTGTCTGCTGCTGCTTTTGCTGGTAAAGCATAACTGCATACTTAATGTTCATTCCACACTGCCTACTGAGCTCCAGTAGTTTATGTGAAGACTCCTGGAAGACAGTGGAAAAGTAGGAAAAGGACAAGTGTCAGATAAGATCTAAATGGGGTTATGAAGGAAGCTATTTGGAAGGTCAACATTAGATGCCAGATGTCTGGTAGAAGTGATGAGTTAAGGTCTAGTTTCTATTTAACCAATTTGGAAACTAGTAGATCAAGAGGGGAAAAAAATTTTGTTATGTGTCAGGGCCACAATGTCCCACAGGGCTCAGTACTGGGGCCGGTTCTCTTCAATATCTTTATCAATGATCTGGATGAGGGGATCGAATGCACCCTCAGCAAATTTGCAGATGACACCAAGTTGGGTGGGAGTGTTGATCTGCTTTGCAGAGGAATTGGACAGGCTGGATCGATGTGCTGAGAGAAACAGAATGAGTTTCAATAAGGCCAAGTGCCAGGTCCTGCACTTGGGTCACACCAACCCCATGCAGCGCTACAGGCTTGGGGAAGAATGGCTGGAGAGCTGCCTGGCAGAGAAGAACCTGGGGGTGTTGGTCGACTGTCAGCTGAACATGAGCCAGCAGTGTGCCCAGGTGGCCAAAAAGGCCAACAGCATCCTGGCCTCTATCAAGAACAGTGTGGACAGTAGGACTCTGGAGGTGATTGTCCCCCTGTACTCGGCACTGGTGAGACCGCACCTCGAGTACTATGTCCAGTTTTAGGCCCCCTACCACAAGAAAGACATTGAGGTACTGGAGCGGGTCCAGAGAAGGGCAACAAAGCTGGTGAGGGGTCTGGAGCACAAGCCTTATGAGGAGAGGCTGAGGGAGCTGGGGTTGTTCAGTCTGGGGAAGAGGAGACTGAGGGGAGAACTTAGCTCTCTCTACAACTACCTGAAAGGAGGCTGTAGAG
>BJBW01013279.1:18036-30082 GCA_004320125.1 Scolopax mira | reverse complement strand
GTCCGGTTTCAGTGATTTCAGCTGAAACCACGACACTGACCAAGAATCCAAAACACTTGTCACACATTGAAATTTCATTAATAAGAATAGAATCTTGTGACAGTGTGCTCTCCCTGTTTCTCCCCCCCGGCTCCTGCTCGGGCCTTGTCCACCATGGCCATCACAACAGCAGCTGTGATAACTTGTATCTGGACTTTGGGGGATGGATGGCAGCATAGTCAAAATACTGTCTGGAGTGGGGACCTAGAAGTTTTATTCTCATGGGAATATGACTATAGCTCAATTATCTTAGTGTATAAATAGCGGACAGCCCCGGAGCCCTTTGAGCTCTCCGGTATGGCAGCAGCTGCACACCAGGATCTCCCCTTTTGAGAGGACGCTCGCTTAAGGTTCTACTCCTCAAGGTTGAGAGATTCCTTGCCGCATTCTTGTTAAGTGACTAATAGCATGCTGAACTTTGAAATCTTAGCTAAGTAATACAAAGGGTTGATATATATAATCCTTTAGACATAAACCCTTGACCAAGTCTGGGATTAAGATTGGATCCAGCTGCACCTAGACTCCTTTCTGAGAAGGAGTTTAGAAAGCAAGGGGGTCCTTTCTGAACCTTGTGACTCAATGGGAGGGTCTCCCTGACAACTTGCCTGACCCTGTCCTCTATGCAGTAAATAATAGAGTGTACCCTGACATCGAATCTTGTAAAACATTATTGCATTTACTACTGGTTTTATTACAATTATTGATGATTTTGTTAAACTACTGTTTCACCTTAATAAATATTTTACTACTTCACTCTAACTAGTAAAGTCAATCTGAAGACAAGTCTGAACCCAGAAAAACACTGCCCATATGTCTCTGAACCCAAATATAAGCATATTACAGCTGTTTAACGATTAGGTGTATCTATTTTGCAAACAAAGTGTATAAGCATTTTAAATAAGGAAATGAGCAAGGTGTATCCACATGTATGGTGGATTTTGGGAAGCTCCCAAGAGCTAGAAGATACCTAGTAAACAGCAATGTAAGCACAAGAGACCACAAATAGGTAGAGTATCCTGCTAAATACAAAAAAGAGGGTAATAAACATTATTGGGAGTAGATGAGATACCTTTGGGGAGAGAAAGGTCCCAGAAGTAAAAGACATCAAGTGCAAGCAAGGCAAGATGATGCAGAAGGAAATTGTCCCTTCTCTCACCAAGACCTGAACACCTTGACTGCCTTGACATTGGCCACTCAGCCAAGACCACTGAGGACATGGCCACCAGTGCTGGATGGTTTGTGCCCCCATAGGGAGCTGGGGATACAAGCTGGGAGACTCAAAATTGTGTTTGTGTGGTGGAAAACGGGGAGAAGGCGTGGGTGCAGGTCACCAGCAGTCAAGTGTGTGGTGAACAAATGCATGCCACCTTTTTTCAGAGCTTGCAATGGGGCCCAATCTGACCACCTTCTAAATATTGTCACCTCCAGTCCCCCAACTGATGGATATATGGATATATGTGCTTTCATGTGTATAAATGTAGAGAGACAGAGAGTTATTCATTTGCAAGAGTCTGTTGTAAATCCCATCTTCTTCCAGGTGAGCTTACCTTAAAAGTAGATAGGCAAAAATGCCAATGGTTTTACAGTTCCACAGTAAAAAATGGGATTCACACTCTTTGCTTTGGATTTCTGTATGTTATTGACAAAGTTGCAGTTTGTACTCTCCCATGACGTTTTAAGTGGACGTTTAACATGGCATTTTTAAATGTTTTACTGAAAGTATGAATGATTGGGATGCATCCACGAAATAAATGAAATTGTGGCCCGGCAGCCAAATCTAGTACCTCGTCTTAGAACATAAATGAAAATGTTGAGACCTGAAGCAAAAAAAAACCAAACCAAAAAACATGAGGTTTGTGGGGTTTTTTTTTCCTTTTTTGTTTTAATCAAATAAATTTCCTCAAACCACTGACTGCAAGGCAGAAACTGTGTTTCATATTTGATTTAAAAATAACTGGTTGTATATTTTAGTTAAAGAGTAGTCACAGGCCTCCTAGAAAACCTAATGTTTGTTTTGAACAGAGTGCAAAACATTATATGAGATTTGCATGCACTACCTGATTTAATTTTAAGGCAATCTCTTTTTTCTAAAAAAGCATTTTAATTTACTCTCCTACAGCTGTAAAGCAACAGTTTTTATCCTCATTTTATTATGAGACTTAGGTGTCTCTTGTGATCTTATTATAAAAACAGCACTTGAAATAAAAACTTAACCCATAGGTTAAGCCACGATGGTGCATGAGGAAGCTGAACCTGTGCTGGTGACTGTGTACACAACTTCTGGTAAGTATAGATTCATTGGTAGCTGTTGTTGATTACAGAAAGATGGTATGGAAAGATGGGAGGGAATTAATCGTAAACAACTTTTTCATCCCGCTGTAAGTTCTCCTCCTGTTACTGATGGGAAAATAACGTGGGGGAAAGAGGCCATCGTTGACACTGCGGAGTTTTGCTCACTCAGCTGAGCCATCAAACTTCAGTGAACTGTGAGTTGCTAAAACTAGCTGCTGGAAAGCCACAGCAGCATCTCACCCTCTCTGTGGACCTAACAGAGGTGTTTCTGCTGGGTGACTCAGGTCCCTGTGCGCCCGCGTCATCTCTGGGTTGTGCCTCACTCTGCCCCTTCTCCGCAGAAGGAGCTGGTGGGAGGCGGCAAGAGCTTCAAGTCGAGCATCATGGGGAGATGCCTGAAAGTGCAGACAATTAATCTGGACCTAAGTGTTCCCAGAACTGTCAAACAGAAACACCCTGGGTCAGGAGCCGAATCAAGGTCTCCTGATGGAGACAAGCAGAAGGGGCTCCGGTGACACTCCTCCACATCGTTGGTTTTGACACAGGAATTGCATCTCAAGGTCATCAACGGAGATTCTGGGGTTAGGTGTTGGTATTTGGGACATAGAGCCTGCTTTATTTTTCTCAGTGATGAAGCCATAGAGTCTCGAAAGCAGGAATTTGTCTGATTTACAGTCCCTCTAACTCTTTGCCATGCAACTATTTTCTCAGAATATAAATTGAAATTAAAACTACCTGTTCTGTTTTCTTCCATCTGGCTGCAAATACTTGGTTCTGTTTTGCTGCTTTTTTTGTTCTGCTTGTTTCTTTTGAGAAAGTAGTATGTGAAATACAGTGTTGGCTGTATTTCTTTATCTGTTGTATCTCAAAGGCTTCTCTCATGCACATCCGTGTAAGTGAACAGTTAAAATCTATGGTGCAAAATCAGTATAAAAGGGCTGGAGAGTCAAACTCAAAACAGCAAAAGCAATTTACACTGAATGATAACATGATCTGTGTTTTTACCACCCTAGAGAAAATTAGTCTGTTTTCTGAGTCCCTGCCAGCTCCTGGGGTGCTTTTATGTATAAGATCAATACTGGGGAGAGTAACAATAATTTTCTCCTGGTGGGTGTTTCCTGATGTAAATACTGCAGCTGGGGGAGATCACAGGGTGATAAAGCCTCCTTCTGCTTCTCCATGAATTGTAGCATTCATGGATTTACAACTTCCAGCAGTAGATGTCTAGCCTCTAAGTTTACTTCTGTGATTTTAATCTTCTTCTTGTCTTTTCTTAATATCCTTGCCTCTTACCTGCAAGAGTTATCATTCTCTATGGTAAACAGACTAAAAGTTGATTTAAAAGCCCCCTCTTGCCTCTCCCTTTTACCTCTTGCATTTTTTGATGAATCTCTTCTGCATTGAAATACAAAGAAAAGTTAAACACATTTATCTCAAGGAAAAATGCACTTATCTCAAAAAAAAAGCATTAACTATTTATCAACTTTTTATTTATTGTAACTAATCTTTTACAGCACAACAACCTAAAAAGGATTCCATTAAATTCTCTGCACTCAAATTTTCCATAACTCAGAAAGCATGTTAATTACATGTATGTAAAGCAATATTTGAAAAAGTTATGACAAAAAAGTATCAGTCCAGTAAATTCGCTTCAGAAGGAAAAAGGCATTATGTATTTCCTTATCTCACAGATCAGTGCAAAAGGGTTCAAGAGTTTCATTTCACCCTCAAGCACAGATAAAATATCATGTATTTAATGTTAAATAATATATGCTAGCTGTCTTCCAATAAATAATGTTCTTCAGTTAACTTTTCATCTCTGCGTTTCCTTCTGTCATGAACTTCTGCTTGCTGTCTTGCTTATTCAAACCAACTTTCAAGTAGTATAATTTTTTAGTTTAAATCCAAGGTGAATGTTAGCATCAACATTCTACAACAGCATAATAACCTTTGGCCTTACATTGTCCTGTTAAGAAACAGTAAATTTATAATGATTATTGAAATAAAGAAAAAAGTAACTTGAAACTGGAATCAAAACTGTTTAATGTTATTGGTATTACTTTTTCCATGATCCAAAGATCTTACATAAATTTTATAAGGAATATGCAAGCTAAGATTTTTTTAATAAATAAGCCATTTTGAAGATTCTCATTACTGTCTTTATCAAATATGAAGTTATTGTTGAAGTTTTGAATTAATTTCCTTTGTTCCTAGGTATTTCTTGCAAACAGTTAGATATTGCTCCACTTATCTGGAAAACATAAGCAAGAGCAAGAATATAAAAAAACCCCAACAACCATGAATGTGACATATTAGCAAAGTAAGTTCATCTGTTATGGAAGCTTATAATACAACACATGATCCTTCGTTTTTCCCTGTAGTCATTTACAATAGGAAAAATTGGGAAATAGATTGCTACTATGATAATGTAGAAATTGTGGAAGTCTTTTTATTAAAGAGATCTACATTTTACAACATAACAAATTATGTTTCCTCTGTAAGTATTTTTAAACATCTGCCAAGATTATGTGTTGGTGAATTATATTGATGACTGCTTAAGCATGGTTTCCAATCAGTCCACTTTACTGCAGCAATTTAATCTTCCATACCCAATGATTTTAATCTCTGCTGCACTGCCAGCCTGTTTAGCTTGAAAAATCAACTTCTGAAGGCTTATGCAAACAAGTGGGAAGCAGAGGAACTGACAGAAATGTTGGAGGACGTGACACGTAAAATAAATATTTATTGGTGACATCCAATCCTGAAAGCACTTCACGCAGTACAGATCAAATGATCATGATCTTCAGCTGTCATTTGCACTGAAGAGGCACATACTTAGCCAGAGAGATGAGAAGAGGCAAAATGCAGTGGTACCTCGATGTATTGCTGTTTCCAAAGAAGTTTGTGGAAGAAGTCTTAAACATATCTGTAATTTTTATCTGAAAGCAGTTAAAGCCAAATATCCAGACATTACAGAAATGTAGGATTCTAGAGTCTTTGAGATTTTACTTCTTTAGCTCTTCTCATTTCAACACTGTATCCCACTGCAAAGTTTTGATTTCTGTTACTGGTATGACTTTTTAACTGGTGTACTACTAGTCTGAGAAAGTGACCTGGGCTGACTGCACTGGGTTGAGACATAGTTAAGTATGTTTCCTCTTGTGGATGGACTAAACAACAGGAGACCCACAAAACAGACCCTTCTGGGTTTTTTGACAAAGACTCTCTACAGTCATCAGTGAGAGCTGGATTCACACAAGAGACAGTTCAAAAGAGAAGCCTAATTCAACTGATCATTGTGCTCTGGAGAAGCTTGTCTCTTCCACTCAAATATGAGAAAAAACTTCTTTACAGTGAGAGTGACAGAGCCCTGGAACAGGCTACCCAGGGAGGTCGTGGAGTCCCCTTCTTTGGAGATTTTCAAGACCAGCCTGGATGCAGTCCTGAGTGACTTGCTCTAGCTCTGGGCAATCCTGCTTCAGCAGGCCAGTTGGACTAGATGATCTCTATGGTCCCTTCCAACTCTAAAAAATTCAGTGAAATTCAATGAAATTCAGTGAAATTCCTACAGACCATAGAGGAAGCCTGGAGAGCACAGCCTCCCTGGGGTGAAGTCAGGCACCATTAATACTCTTTTTCTTATTCTCCTGTCCTGAAAAGCTGTGGTAGTCCAGCTGTAAGATCAGAGCAGATCTGCCTGCAGCATTTAAGTCCTCAGAGCCCCAAATACCAGTCAGTGACCTGAAATGTTGCTGCTGGTGGTGGGGAAGGTGTGGGTATGTAAGTGAATCACCTCTGCCCCGTTATGTGAAGAGTATCCTGTAGATGGTTGGTTTTGAGGAAAAGACCATTCTAATTCCACAAGTAGAAGTTGGTATTGCAAACGAGGCCTGCCCAGGTTGGATTGCTGGTCATTATTCTGGGCTGACAGCACGGAGATAACTGCCCTGGGCTTTCTGCTGAAAGTTGATCCTTAGTAAATACCCCTACTGTAATGTACTTTCTCTTTTAGGTCTTCCTCCACAGCATGTCTTTGTGTTGGATTTGAATAAATTTATGCTCCACTGTATTCATTTTGTCGCTGGCAACTGCTGCATTCACACATCTGCCTTTTCCCTTGCTAATATGGGCTATATTTGCCAATGTTGCTTTTTTTCTTCTGCTGAGGAGACAGCATGTTCCTCAGGCAAGGTTCATGTATCTGGACTCTAATAAGTGCTTTCCAAAGTGTCAAGTGTTCATAACACTGCCTACTCATCTGAAAACACCTTTCTCGTCTTCACTGGACTGAAAGGAGGTTTTATTCTCCAATAGTTTATCTGTGGTGGGATGTGACATGATCCTTCTAATAAATTAGGACTTTTTAACTGCAAAGTGCAGATGTCCTCCTTGTTCTCACTGCATGGCTAGAACCATGATGTACTGAATGGAATGTCCCAACCTGGCCAGCATGTTCTGCTTAATGAGAGCAATTGAGTGAGATCCCACAGCCCAGGGCTTGGCCATTTTAATGAGCCGAGCATTTGTTATGCTCTTGCAGTGGGCTAGAAACAACAGCTTTCAGTGCTAATATATGTCACATCACCTTCACCTTGCACCCATAGCTTTCTGTAACAGTTTTAACTACAATTTTAGCTTGGTAAAAGAAAACATACAATATATTTTCCAGAAAGGGAAATCAAACAGTCAAAAAAAGTAATAAAACAGAGAACATTTCTAGTTAAGTATGTTTGGGGCAACATTGAGAAACAGAACAATAAACTGCTTCAGGGAGTTTTAGATATAGGTAAAGGGAATATTTGTCATTACAGTCTGCAGCTCTGGAGCTAAAGTACAGTGAATAATGGTATAGCACAAAAATGCTGCAAGTCTACACCACAATTATTTTTTTTCTGAAAGGATTAGAAGTTCTTTTATGTTTTCTTGTGGTCTTCTGGCTATAGCAGTGGTTTGCAAACGCTAACAAAATCCCAGAAGCAATTCCAATAGAGAAAACCAAAGGCTGGAAATAAAGTGTGTGAGTACTTGTGAGGTGATATGTTGCAGCAAATAAAGAAATCCCAGACTTACTGCTGTGCACACTGAAACCTCTACCATGTGTTGGATGCCTGGGACTCCTCAAAGCTTGTATAGCTTTTTAAATATTACATTTTCTGTCATCTGAGATTACCAAAACTATTTGTTTCTAGGAAAATGTTGATTGTGTGAAGGTATTCTGTAGGCTCTGCTTTGCTCAACAAACTCTCTGCTTAGGCAAAGAGTAATTGCTGGGGAGGAGAAGGAAGATCCAAATAGAGAGGAGCAGGTTTTCTGTGAGAGTGGCCATCACTGTGTAAGGTCTTACCCCTTTGGTCCGTCTAACACCATGGTGGCACCAGTGGCAGATGGTCCTTGCTGATCTCCTGCCTGCCTCCTCTGCAGTCTAACAGAAGAGATCCATGCAGCAGTCAAGTGATGCGTTCCTTCATTTCCCCCTTTTACTTTGTGCCAAAAACAGCTAATATGGATAGTGGACATCAGATCAACCCTGAAATTGCCGTTCAACTTTTCTCCACCCAGGCAGAAAACCAAATATAAATACTATTGGGTCCGGGTGTCTGTTAGTTGGGGAATTAAAGTTACATTCTATTATGTATTTGAAAGTTGACCATGAAGTTTCTCTGCTCATATTAATGCTATTTGTCATCTTACGTACCTGTGTGTTTAATCACACAAATTACTTGTTTTCTGGAGCTGCTCCACCTTCACTTCCAGCCATGTAAGTAGTATTTTCAGTTATTCAGTAATTTTTCAGTATTGCTGAATAACTTCAGTATTGCAAGTTAACCTTACTAACTATCATGTACAATATTTGCTATTTAGATCATAGGTGGCTGGGTCTTTGCTCATGCACATCCCATGGAAAGCTGGAGGGTATGTGTGCAGGGAGGGTGTGTGCAGGGAGGGTGTGTGCAAAACGTGTCAGTGTTGCACAGGGGTTTGACATACCACTTCTGGTGAGTATCAGGTCTTGGGAAGGTCCTCAAATGGTGGGTTGCCACTTACCTAGTTTGAGAGTGACAATTTGTGTTAACTCTTCCTACCCTTGAATTTTCTGCAATGGTTTTATGTAATTATGTTTATCTGAAATCTCAGCAAGTGAAATTGCTCATTTCATGTGTCAGGGTTTTATTTCTGTTTTTACAAAGTGGTAGCACAAACAAGGCTGAGAGTCACGGTTTTGTTGTGAATTGAACCTGTAAGATTCCTGGAATTCTCTCTATTAATGTTTGTTTATTAAGGGTCGTAAGTGGTATTTCCCCTGAAAAAGTAATCTTGTTTATAAAGTTTACATCTGGTTTTGTTCTCATTGTGAAGCTATACTGTGAATTAATTGTTATTTCATATTATTCTGCCCATAACAGTAAGACAGTATCACAATTCAAGATCCATACCTTGAGCTTTGCAAATTCAATCACACAAAGACTATTTTTATCATTGTGTTCTTACTGATGGCAATGTCTGTTCAAGGAGCTCAGATTAAAAGAGGAAGAATGAATAAAGAAACATTAAACCTATTAGAACCACCTATTCTTGATGTTTGCAGCTGCTGGGGTTCTGGAGCTGCTCTTAGAGACTTCAGCCCATGACAAACCTGCTGAAAACCCCTCCTTGCCTGCAGAGACACAAAGTTTTGCTCCTGCTGAGCTCACTGTTTCTGGACAATTATTAAGCAAACAGCAGCAGATTCCAGATTGCAGTGTTTGTTGGTTTTTTGGTTTTTTTTTTTTTTGGTGCCTGAGTACTGAAAATAAGCAAGAAGGTGGAGAAGAACCATGAGATAACCCCCTTTATTCCAAAAGGAATTACCACAGGGCACAGAACTCTCAGACAGAAGGACAGCTGTGAGAAGAGACTGTCCCAGCTTTGATGTGCAGCTACACACAGCTGCAAGGGGTGTCAAAGCGTACTGCACTTCACTGTCCAGGACAGGTTGAAAGGGATCTATTACTTGACTTTGTAGATTTTGCCCAAAAAAATCGAGCAACCAGCAAGAGACGTCTGCTGCTACAATTCTCAGTGCAGTGTAGAGTTTTTCTGTGAATCTAAGCAATAAATTGTTATACGATTTTATTGAAATGAGTTAAAGCTTGATTGTCAATAAATTTGCAAATATCTTACAGGGAGAAACTGCAGCATTTCAAGTGAAGATTAATGTTGAGAGTAAGCTTATTTCATTGCTACAAATAACTGCTGTATTGGTGAAAAAAAGTTTGAAATCCCTTGCTATTACAAAGCATGTTTTCTGGACAGGTTTGTCGAGGGTTTTGTTTGGGGCTGCTTTTTTTCCTTTTTTCTTCCCTGATTTAAGACATTAGTGTAATATTTGGCTTTTACTTGGGCCGCTAGAACCAGGATGAATGGAGCTGATTTTATGTCCAAGGACTACTCACCTAACTGCAGAATTGAATGTATACTTGCTAAAAACCATACTAAATTTTGAATTTAAGCCTTTTTTTTAACTGATATCTTCCTTTCTGAATACATAAATACTGAAGATCATGCTAATTCCATAATAGAGTCAACTGGAAGTTTGCTTTAGCTCTAGGTTTGACCTAACTTTCAGCTCAGATAAGACATTTGTATGTAATATGTAGTTTGATTTAAAATACTGTTCCCTTCTGAAATTCAGTTGGTTCTTTCTATCTGCTATGAGAAACAGCTTTGCTAACCTGTTATTTCAAGGTGCATGGAAAAGATACGGTCTGGAAAGCAAAATCTTTCAATGACACTCATAAATCCAGATGAATGCTTTGCTGAGTATCAAACTTGCAAACCCTGAAAGAGGCTTGATTACATAGCAGAAATTCTGTCTTAGAAAACTAGCTTCTTAAACACCTGAAATACAACAGCTGAACTGCTATTTGTTTAAATATCTTGGCCTTAGAACATAGTTCTGTGAATATTTCTTATTATATTTGTTATCATATTTGGTCCTGTGAGAAGATTACTATTGTTGTTGTCAATGGAGTTCATACAACTAGAACCAGAGTTACAGCTCAGAAACAGAAACTACAATACGACTTAATAGGTGTATCAGGCAAGCACTTCTGATTGCTTATATAAATAGGACTAAATAAATGCTGGAATTTTAAAATTAATTGGAAGTTTACAGGAAAGAGGAACTTTTACAGATACTGGAATTTACCATACATACAAAAAGAAAATCTGACTTTCTTTAGAAAATGGGTAGAATACTTGCCTTTACCTTACCTAGAGTGTTGTGAGATCTACTAATGCAGTAATGTCAGGCACAACATTCCTGTTGATAGGATTTAATTTCTTTATTTCTCCTATGCCACAAATGGCATAGACATTTGTGAACTTAAACAATTTTAAGAATCTTAGTCTTATTTCATTCTTCTGAAAGAGACTGCATGCTCTCTACAACAACCTGAAAGGAGATCGTAGCAAGATGGGGATTGTCCTCTTTTCCCAAGCTACAAGCAATAGGACAAGAAGAAATGGCCTCAAGGTATGCCAGGGGAGGTTTAGGATGCATATTTGGAACAATCTGTTTATTGAAAGGGTTATGAGCCATTGGAACAGGCTGCCCAGGAAAGTCACCATCCCTGGAGGTGTTTAGAAAGTGTGTAGATGTGGTTCTTAGTGACCATCTTAGTGATGGACTAAAACTCTTTTCTTACCTAAACAATTCTATGATTCTGTGATTCTCTGCCTCTTCCTTCTTACTGTGATCACATAATACTGATATTCACAGAGAGTTAAGCCTGTCTTCTGTTTCAGTATCTGTAACGCTAAATACCAGGCGTGTATTCCTTATTTTTCTAATTGAGAGATGGAGTTGAAAGACTAGCCACATTTTCTTGTGGAAGAGTCACTGCACAGTTTGCCAACAGCATGTTTGCTCTCACGTTCCTTTGAAGCTTCTAGATGGGCTATTGCCAGGGACATGGTAATGAACTTGATAAAATACTGCTCTGATCTAATGTGGCAGTTCCTATATTTTGTTTTCTATCTTGTTAATGATCTCTATCATACAGTTGGCGAGAGCATTGTTTAAAATACCATTTGTAGCAGCCAAGGTCAGCTTCAGTTGGAAGAAGAAAGCAAGCATGGCATTTTTTAATCAGGGACCTCAGACAGTAGCAAGGACAGTTTAAGGATATTAGGTTTGACATGCAGTTCATCAAATGCACTGAACTACCATCATCAGTTATTTCTGCTGGCACATGCATGTTGTGGATGTTTTTGTCACGTGTGTCTGATTCAACTGAGTCAGATTATCTGGCTGATTACTGAATGGTGCTTGTCTCCTTTTGTATTCAGAAACTCTTCTGGGGATACTGACAGGTTTTGCAATTAGACTCTTACATCAACACCAGCCCTTGAGATGTAGCATCTCTCCCACCTTGTTTTGCAGCAACAGGAGGTCAGTAATGGTTTAGTGTTACACAAAGTTTATTGCACAAATATTTATCAGCTGTAAATTTGTAGTGAAAGTACCTGAAAGTCACAGAATAATAGGATCATATGGGGTTGGAAGGGACCTCTGGAGGTCACCTAGTCCAAGCCCCCTGCCAGAGTGCGTCTACCCAAAGCACATTACACAGGAACTTGTCCAAGCAGATTTTGAATGCCTCCAGAGAAGGAGACTCCACCACCTCTCTGGAAAGCTCTACCACTCTCTCAGGAAAGAAGTTCCTCCTCAGGT
>BJBW01013279.1:0-14252 GCA_004320125.1 Scolopax mira | reverse complement strand
CAGAGAATTACTGTCACCTTCTTTTGAAGTGCCTTGAAAGTTCAGGTGCCTGAGAATTGCTGGGGTCAGTAAACTCACAGAGCAACTATCTGTATTGACAGAAGAAGTGTTCTGGCTGTGTATGGCTGAGCCAAAAGCTGTGAAGATGAGTCAAAGACACAAATTATAAGCTCACAGAGGCATTACAATTCTGGGCAAACTTTAAAAACATCTGGTTAAAAACTTCAGTGCCATTCAAGGCTGCTGAAGCCAAGTCCTGGCTTTCTGACATTTAGGAGATAGTATTTTAAAGATTTGTTTGTGTTCAATTATCTTTTGTTACATTTTAGTTGTTTCCCCTCTTGAGGAAAAGGGTGTTGGAAATCAATGGACTAATGCATCCAGGACAAGGTGCTGCGGGAAACAGGGTGGGCCACAGTTGTTCCAAGGTCTCCAGGTGTCTGAGAGAGCCAAGCCTCCTTGGATCCACCATCAAGAGACAGCAGATCTGCTCGGTCCGTTCTCCAAGCTCCCATGCTGTGGCAGGTTCCTCTAATCACTGCACAGGGATATAGAGCCAACAGGCATCACCGATCTTTCCCTCAGACTCCCAAAACAGAACTGATACAGCCCGACCAGCTGCTCTGTTCCCCTAATGAATGTTGACTGTATTAATTTGATGCTTTGACTAATTATGATTTAATTTAGAGTAAAAAAGGTCCAAAGACAGGAATGACTGTTGGGTGATCCAGCTGGAGCCTGTTCTAAGCAAGCTCAGTTCTAGATAAGAATGTCTGTCTTTAAGCCACTGAGTTTCACCTGAGTTAGATGAAACATTTGTAGTCACTGGGAGACTCAGCTGTGAACTGCTGGCAGAACACATCTGAGATTAATATCTCCAAAAACAGAAAGTGTGCAGAAAATTTTATTTTCCTTCACAGAATCAGAGAATAACCTAGGTTGGAAGGGATCTTTAAGATCATCTAATCCAACCATAAAAAAAACCAAACAAAAACCAACCAAACCCCAACACTAAACCATTTTCCCAAGCACCATATTAACTTGTCTTCTGAATATCTCTAGGGATGGTGCCTCAACCCTGGAGGCACCCATTCCAGTGCCTGATAACCCTTTCAGTGAAAAAAACTTTCCTAATATTCAATCTGAAATCTCCCCAAGTATAACTTGAGGCCTTTTCCTCTTGGCCTATCCCCTTTGACTTGGAGAAAACACCTACCCCTGCCTCTCTATAACCTCATTTCTGGTAGTTGTAGGGACCAATCTGTTCTCAGCCTCCTCTTCCCCAGACTGAACAACTCCAGCTCCCTCAGCTGCTCATAAAACTTTTTCTCCAGATCCCTCACCAGCTTCATTGCCCTTCTCTGGACCCACTCCAGCACCTCAATGTCTTTTTTGTGGTAAGGGGCCCAAAACTGGAAATGCTCAAGAAGGCATTTATTTCTTTTAGCATCCCTTGGACAAAGATTTTTCAGTAGCGAGCGTGCCCGGGTCCACAATACTTGAGGTGGGGTCTCACCAGTGCCGAGTACAGATCACCTCTTGGGTCCTACTCACCACACTGTTCCTGATGCAGGCTAGAATGTCATTGGCCTTCTTGGCCACCTGGGAACATTGCTGGCTCATGTTTAGCTGCCAGTTGAGTAATATCTCCAGTTCTTTTTCTGCCAGGCAGCTCTCCAGCCACTGCCCCAAGCTTGCAGTGCTGCACAAAGTTGTTGTGACCCAAGTGCAGGACCTGGCACTTGGTCTTCTTGAAACTCATCCTGTTGGTCTCAACCCATCAATCCAGCTTGTCCAGATACCTCTGCAAGACCTTTCTACCCACCTTCAGCTTGACACTCCCACCCAACTTGGTGGCATCTGTGAATGTTTACTTAGGGTAACTTACTGAGGGTACATTCAATTCCCTCATCCAGATAATTGATAAAGATGTGAAAGCAAAACTTCTTTTTTTTTTTTTTTTCCTGCTTATTTGTAGAGAATCTCTGAGAAACTGTGTAAATAAAGAATTTTTGATGATGCTTTCTTGGCTTTTTCTTATTAAATCCTTGTGTTCACAGCTATCAGTGGATGTGAAGCAGTGCTGGAGAGATGAGAAGCACTGCCTCAGAGCTCTCGGTACTGACCCTGTTATGGGTCAGTATAGGTGTAAAGTAATTCAGTCACCAAGTTCTCCTATGCTATCATCAAAACAATGATGGTAACAGCTCCTTTGTTCAGTAAAATATTGCTCTGAACAGAATTCAGAACAGGGAAAGGTTGTCTTCCTCTCTGTGCAAGAACACCAGATTTGGGAGCTCTATTTGCCACATGACATGGCAACTGGAGGAAATCCTGGAGTGTCTCGCAGTGGGACCAGACTTTGTAAATATGGGTGTCCCTGTAGGACTGGTGGTTACAACAGAGGACCCGTAGAAAACCCATCTCCTCCTAGAGGCATCTAGATCCTAGAGGCATCCTAGAGGAGGACACTGCATTGTGCTCTCTTCGCAGAGTCAGAGGCAGCACACTCTGGCCTCAGCACCTGCTTCATGTATTTTCGGTGTGACAAGCCTAATAAGAATTAATTATTTCTGTGTATTGTTCTTTTAATAGTAACGACAGAGTTTCTCCATTTAACACATGGCAGAGAAGGTTAATGATCTGGAATTTCACAAGCACTGTTTCATAATTATATCAGTCATTAAATCTCTAACAGTACTTTTAAAAAATGGAAGAGATAAATGCTTGTCTCACTGTTCCTTTCTGCTCCAAGTTTCTGTGTACCATTTTTGTATTTTCTGAACGCAGTAGAAGGTAAGGATGCTAAACTTCACATAGAAATGAGGTTGGCAGCTCAATGATGTGTTTTGTCTAATATCCTGCCTCTGAAATTTGCTATGTTTGTAGGGAGAATTAGAATGGTGTCTACAGAGTGGCCTTGCTGGTGAGTGAGGACAGGTTGGGCTCCATTCTTCATGATCAATAGTTCGGTTTATACCTGAGGACATGTCCCTTTTGTGTCTTTATTTCTTCTGTCATATAGTTTCCTTAATTACTGTAATTGAATGAATTTCAGCATAAAACCTGTGTGTTCAGGGCAACAGGCTTTCTTGGTGCTGATTTACAAAAAAAACCCTGCAAAGCTGCAGAGGCCACCATTCAATAGCCACTGGGAATGTTTCTGACAGTAGAAAACTGTTCAGGTCTGGATATATTTTTCACTTTATGATTGTCATAAGACTACTGAGGACATGCATAAATTTTGCCTGATTTTTATGCCCAGTGGCAGTTCAAATTATTTCTTCAGCCACAGAAGTTGAAAGCCACTGAGAAAACAGTATTTTTTTTAACAATTATTTCACTCAACTAAATGTTTTGGGATCATCATAAATTTTATTTTTGAAAAAATTATTTAAGAAAACCAAAACTCAAATATTATACATTTTTCATTGAAACATTTCCTTTCAGTTTTAAATGCTAGGAACATAAAGAGTAAAATCTTGAAATATGTATCATTTTCCAACATATGGGAAGTTGCTTAGTTGGAAAGGAATCATAAATTGATATTTAAATAAATCTTGTACATTTATTTTTAACATTCTGAGGTTAATTTTTTAAGTTGGTTTTTTTTTTTTTTGTAACTAGGTTTGTATTGAAAATGTTTCTAAAATGAGAATGTTTCCCCATACCTCTTGCCCACAGTTCCTTAGAGAAAACTCTTGATTTCTTTACTTTCCCCTTAGTTTCTCATTTAGTGTTCACTTTTTGGAACATTAATGACAAATTAACAAATTTTTTAGTGGACACAACTCAGATTTGTGTATGTTACTGATCTGGAAAAACTGTGTGAAAACTACTAGGGTTGAAACAAACCGGTGTCTTGTCTTACCCCATGTAGTCTCTCGAGATCATTGAAAATGAATGTTAGAGATTGAAATATGTGAACATTGATGCTAGGGAGAAGATGATACAAAGACTTAAAGCATTTATGATCCATGGCTGTAAGTAGCAGGTTTGCTCTGCTTCAAGGCTTTGGTCATGAAGGAGCTGATACAGAGGAAATTGAGCAGCAGTTATTTCTCTAATAAGGTTTATCTTTGGCTGCACCAAGAAAGATACACGATGCCTCTCAGAAACATTAAATAATGCATAAAGTGTGCTGCTCTACTTGCAAGCTAGTGTGGCTCAGTTATTTGAAACATGGTCTCTAACACCCATGTCTCTAACACACTAACCCAAAGCAATTACTGTCAGGAAAGCATAAAATCTTTACCGGTGAATAATGATGGTATTTAGTTTTCAGGTTTTCTCCTGACTGTTTTTCTTCCAAAAAGAGAATCTGAGCTTGCACTCTGTCAATGGGCACTCATGGCTGTGAAGCCCCAGGGTTCTCTGTGAGCCCTTTGGGTCCAAGCAGACCACAAGCCGTGGTGATGGTCCCCTTGAAGGGGATGCCATAGGCTCAAGTGCTGCCAGGTGAAAATGTCAAACAGGAGTCTGTTCCATCTGGGAAGGCAAAGGCAGATTGGGAGAGATCTTTGCAATACATAGTGTGAAAAGAATGCTGCAAGGTGGACATAGTTTGAAAATTTTTTTTTCATGATAAAGAAACTGCAGATGACTAGCTTTTTGGGAAGTGTTGAAAGTGTTGATGACTGAAGCAGAATCAATTGCAGCTAAAAAAATGGGTGAGATGGAGGACATTAAAATCTGAAAAATTAAAATCTCTGAAACCCACATTTTTCTGGGAGAAACACCTGCTAGCTCATTTTTTTTCTTTCCATTGTTTTTGGGGTTTTTTTTGGAGTTTTTCTTGGGCAGTAATAAATAATGAAATATGCTGTTCTAAATTAAGAGATTATACTAAAAAGAAATATGAGTTTTAAGCACAAGTTACTTTTATTAGTGTCCTTGCTTGACATTCTGAACCCAACAGTTAATAAAACCCATTATTGTAACCATCAAACCACTTTTATTGTCTGGACTAAGTTTATTATTAAGTGTTTTTAATAAGTTTAAAGTGATCAAAAGATTCTGAAAAAGTTTGTGATAAAATATCAAGGATTTTTTAGGGTTTTTCAGAGGAAACAATATACTTTTTAAATTAAAAATACTGAATTCCCTATATATGGGGGAAATCTAATTATATATAAAGTGCGATGCATTAACTTTTATTCTATCTCTTGTTTTCTGATTCGGTTATTAGCAGCAGGTTAAAATCACTATTTTCAGAGCACAGTATTATAAGGAGTTGTAATGGTTAGTGAGATGGCAGTTTACTGGACATAAGGGTACTCACCTTGTCACTGGACATTCACCGTTAGTAAGCCACTGTGAATGCATTATTCTATACAAATATATATCACAGCTTGCTTTTACATGTAATCAGTTTCAAAATTAGACAGCAGTTATGAATGAAAAGCGGAAGAACATCATATTCATACGTATCCATAAGTAACAGAAGGGAAACACTTAAAATGATATTATTAAAGGATTCTTGCTACAAGAGTACATCCACTGTTTTAAGTAGCTTCTCACTTTTCCCATTAGTTTTTAGACATGATTAGGATAAAAGACATAAATAAATAACTCTATTTTGACAATTAAAAAATAATTTTTTACAAATGCTAATAATTTTTGTTTGCATTTAAACATTTTGATTCAACATCCTGAATGTTTTTTATTTCCTATCACAAACTAGCTGCTTCTGTTTTTCTTGGGAAAACATAATTTTTAAAGACAAAAAACTCTGAACTTGGTTATCTGCTTTTCACTTGTGATTCCCTTCATGAACAATTACACACTGTGTATGTATGAAATTGAATTTGAAATGTGAAAAAAAACAACAAAGCTTAGAGAAAATTATTATAATATACTTTATCCAGCTTTATTCATTAGTTTTTAAAATTAATTGCATGACCTGATTTTTGTGCAGCCAAATGTTTAGATAACAAACACTAATTTGCTAACTGTTGGTATTAGCACATTGATTGGAGTACTTATTCAAATGTGTTGTTTATTGTCAGTTGTTGTTACTATTCTTTTTTACCTATTTTTCTCTAGTGTTTATGTAGCAGGGACACAATGAAGGCATAGTCAGGTCAGATAAACAGACTGACTAGTAGCTGAAAACAACAACTCTCTGACAAATTTTTGGTGGGTCTTTTTTTGATGTTTTCCTTATGTTTTGGCTTTAATTACATAGATTATTTAGAAAATGCATTTTAAAGAGGAGAAAAATAAAATAATCTGCTCTAAAATCATAAACACATTTTTATTTGGTCAAAAAACAATCTTGGAAGTCAGAGATGTAGTCTCACTCACCTGCCTTAGGTGTCCTGTAAAACTGTGAAAGATTCGTTTCCATTTTGCTTCACTAATCAATTATATCATGCATATGCTACTGCATTTGTAATGGTTTTATGCCACATATAAATCTGCAAAAATACAATGGTAAATCACATCTTCTTTAGCTGGGGAACTGTAATGTAATCTGGATACTTCAATTTTGTTGGGCTGAAATGTCCTTGCACTGAATTGTTCCTTGCATAGTATAATCAACAAAAGTGAGTCCTTTTGTAAAGTAATTTATTAATGTCAGTGATCAATAATCTGCACTTTTCACTACACGAAGAACTGTGGATTCCTGGAATGGAATATGCCTCATGCTTGTGAAATTTTGGATTACACACATTTAAGAAAAAATGGCACTGCAGGAATGATTAGTGTGCTGTCATTCTTTCTTATTTTTTATATTTTTTATATTTTTATTGTTTGTATGTTTTCATGTTTATTATTGCTGCTGTTGCAAAGGTGCAACAGTTCTATATCTGTGTCCCTGGATACTTTAGAGTCCCTGGTAGAACGAACAAGAAATATTAGAGGAAAACACCAGCTTTTCTTCTGGAATGTTTTTATTATAGAATAAAATGTTGTTGCCAAGAAACTGCTGCTGCTTCACTCTCTCATCATCTCTTCTAGATAAGCAAATGCTAAAGTGGGGTGTTCTGTAGAGGGTAACTAGGGATGGATCAGCGCTGGTCCCAGTCTGTGTGCCTCCTGTCTCCAAATACGACCGGTGCCTGTTGCTTCAGGAAAAGAGGTCAGCAGCTTGCTCTCCTGATTTCTCTGTTCAGGATTTATATGTTCCTTCTACACATGTGATGGTGTTGGTATAGTTCCTGATGTTCGTGTCCATTTATTATTTTCATGTGTTAATGTTGAGGTATTGTTGACTGCAATGGTTTCCTCTAGTGGTGAGTTCTAGAACCCAATCACAAATGATACAAAACCATTACTTTCTTTTGCACTGAAATATTTAATTGAGTACTGTGTCAAGAAGACTTCTGTCCAGCTTCAGTACTCAATTTGCTGATACTTTTAATCACACCTTCCTAAATACTTTGTAGTTAGAAATGTAATCTTTCTTTTTTTTTTCAAAGACCTGCCTGTGTCTCCCTTTTGAGATTATACCTTTCTTCATAACAGCTAATTCTGCAGAAACCTTATTGCAGAACTCCTCACTCACAATTTGTGCTCCCTTCAAAATCTTCCTGATGATTTGAAGTATTCAGATTGGAAAGCCTTGTCGTGAAAGACCTTTAAAATGCATGAAAGTGTAACATTTCTTGTTTTCTGTGTGTCATATTACAGACATAATTAAATATATTACTGTGAGCTCACTACTGCTGACTAATAAAAGATATAGCATCATCATACTTTGCAAGCTATGGCACCAGGTTGTTTTAGTCCCTGAAATTCTTTCTGCTTCTGGAGCTGTATTTCTTTTTCCCCTAAAAAACCTTTTTGCCTCACACAACTAAATTCCATTTTTCTTTCCTTCCTCAGCTTCAGTAACTCAACTTACTCTTCTGAGATAATTTCCTCTCTTTTTATCTCCTCTTCCTTTTCTGCTTCCACAAGCGTAGTGCTGATTCAATTTTGTAATGGAAAAAACAGAACATATTTTTTAAAGTATTAAAGGGGTCGTCAGGCTTTTAAAGTATTTTCCTGAAGAGTAACCTAGCTGATTTAGTAGCACAACTGGAACTATGTTAGGGCTAAATTAGAAAGTTGAAAAAGTAAGCTATTATAGAAGTATTAGAGTGGCCTTTCCTTTACAAGATTTCTTATTTCTTTCAGAACTACAAGCAGGGTGTATTTTGCAAGAGGGAAGAAGCTGCTGAAATTATTGACAACTCTGTTTTTTATTAATAACTGAGTGGTTTACACCTATTAGAGAAAAGTCTGTTGCTTTTCTCTGAAAGATTCCTCTCTTAGACCACTGCAAAATTCCAAGGATTTCAGTATTTGTGGAAATACAAAATTTGCAATTAGTACTCTATTTGAGAGCCATGATTATTTTCATTCTCTGCTTCTAAAAATTCTGGGAGCTTCCAATGATACTTTAACCTCCATTATTTTCTGTTCCTAGCTGTCTCTAAATTTTATTGGCAAAACTGTAATTACAAATATGTAGCAACAGGCAATTTGCATTGCATAGATTAATTACTTTCACCGTATTTTTCATGCTCATTTATGGAGGCTTCCTAATAATAATTAGATGGTCGTCCTGAGTTGCAAAAATCTTTCAAAAGCATTTATAATTCCATATTCACTCTTTTGTTTAACTATATCACCCAGTACAAGACAGAAGCCAAGTCAGCCATTTTTGTTGTCTTCAGGTCAGGCAAAACTATTTCTGCTCTCCAGGAGGTGACTGTGTTACCAAGCCCCAGGTATTTACACCTTGTCTCCCTGAGATTCACTTACCTTTAGTAACAATAAAGAGATTTCTGCTAATAGAAATTCTAAAAAGAAGGGACTATTCAAGGATTTTTCTCCATTGACCTTGAAGAAAATTGGTAAAGCTCATGCCCTTCTCTGTTAGCCGTGTGTGTTACCCTCTGAGGTTAGGAACTTCAATTACCCTCTTGTTCCCAAAAAGTGAATAGAGCCATCTCATGATGCACCTGATCCAAAACACAAACCAGGCAAAGAGACACCCCCTGATTTCATTATATGTTAAAATTAACAAAAATCTTATAGTTTCCTGGTTACTGCTAGACTGCAGTTAGGATCTGAACCTGTGCTGTTTCACAGGGTGATGCAGCTTCTGTATTACTATATTATTATGTCTGTATATATATGGCAGCTTGAAAATGCAGCTTAATCTAGTTGCAGTGAACAGAAAAAGTTACTTCTACGGCACTGTTTAATGAATCTAATCGACTTCCAATCCTAAACTAAGATTGTGTTTCATACCTTGGCTTGTAGAAAGCATTTTCCCATTCGGTCTTGTCAGAAGAACTTTCTTCGGAAAGAGTTTCTTTCTTCAGCAGACTTTCTGCATATATTTTGACGGCAGGTCCACTCTAAATATTAGATTTTCCTCTTATATATGTGAATTTGACATATTTTTGATCTTAGAGTCATTCTGCTCAATATTTAATTAGAAAACCTCTAAGAGGGCTATTTGCATTTAATTCTGTGGTTAATATTACCATTTTCTCTCTTTTATGCCACACTTACAATACAACCTCTGTGCTGTCTGGAATTAATTTAACTTATAAGTAATTTGCCTAATTAATTTACCTGACAAGCCTCCTTTTCTCTTTTTATGACTTTGTTTTCATCCAAGCAGACGAAATCTAATAACACTGAGAACATGCTCAGCAATATTAAAAGACTTCTAAAAGTTGTACCAATGCCCCAAGGTGGGTGTGACAAATGACACGTCTTCTCTGCAGTGTCTGATGGATGGCAAGACGTTACAGATGCTTCATAAAGTTGAACTGCTTGCAGAGAAAGTATTAACCTTAAGCATCAATTAAAAATCAGGTCTATGCTTCTTTGTTATCAGTAGTCAACATGGATTTACCAAGGGGAAGTCATATAAGACTAACTGGATAGCTTTCCATGATGGCTTGACTGGCTGGATAGATGAGAGGAAGGTGGTGGATGTTGTCTACCTTGACTTGAGCAGGGCCTTCGACACCATCTCCCACAGCATCTCCATAGCTAAGCTTAGGAATTGTGGGTTAGATCAATGGACAGTGAAGTGGATTGAAAACTGTCTAAAAGACAGAACCTAGAGGGTTGTGATTAGGGACACAGAATCCAGATGGAAGTCCGAAACAAGTGGTGTTCCCTAGGGGTCAGGACAGGGTACAGTCCTCTTCAATAAATTCATCAGTGACCTGGACGAAGGGATGGAATGTACACTCAGCAAGTTTGCTGATGACATAAAACTGTGAGGGGTGGCTGACACCCCGGAAGGCTGTGCCACCATCCAGTGAGAACTGGCCAGGCTGGAGAGTTGGGCAGAGAGAAACCTAATGAAATTGAATAGGGGCAAGTGTAGGGTGCTGCACCTGGGGAGAAATAACCCCAAGTACCAGTACAGGTTGGGGGCTGACCTGCTGGAGAACAGCTCTGAGAAAAAAGTCCTGGGAGTCCTGGTGGACAACAGGATGACCATGAGCCAGCAGTGTGCTCTTCTGGCCAAGAAGACCAATGGCATCCTGGCGTGCATCAAGAAGAGTATGGCCAGCAGGTGGAGGGAGGTCATCCTCTCCTTCTACTATGCTCTGGTAAGGCCCCATCTGGGGCCCCATCTGGAGTACTGTGTCCAGTTCTGGGCTTCCCACTTCAAGAAGGTCAGGGAACTGCTGGAGACAGCACTGCAGCAAAGGGCCACAAAGATGATTAAGGGCCTGGAGCATCTCTCTCATTAGGAGAGGCTGAGGGACTTGGGTAGTTTTAGTCTTGAGAAGGCTTAGGGGGAATCTTGACAATGCATGCAAATACTTAAAGGCAAGGGGCCGGTCTTTTCTCAGTGGTGCCCAGTGACAGGAGAAGAGGAAATGGGCACAAACTTGAGTATAAGAATTTCCACCTAAACCTGAGGAGGAACTTCTTTCCTGAGAGAGTGGTAGAGCAGTGTAGCAAGCTTTCCAGAGAGGTGGTGGAGTCTCCTTCTCTGGAGGCAGTCAAAATCTGCTTGGACAAGTTCCTGTGTAATGTGCTTTGGGTAGACCCGCTCTGGTTGTAGGGGGGTTGTACTAGGTGACCTCCAGAGGTCCCTTCCAACCCCCTATGATTTTATGATTCTATGATTCTAATTGTTTGTAATTCTTTAAAAAGCTTATGGAACCTGATCCTGGTTTGGCGGCCTTTAGACCTGAGCTGGTGTGGTCAGTCCTATGTGGTGGTATTCCCTTGGACTTCCCAAAATATTGCAGGCTTGGTCTAAAGTAAAGAGGAGCTGTGCCATGCAGGTTACTGTCAGGGCCCCAGCACCAGGAAATAGAACATCAGAAGAAACAGTGAAGAAGGAATTCAGGAAAACTCCTCATTCAATACGACAGAGAAAAAAACATCTCAGTACCTTTTTTATTGGTTCCCTCATTATTTAAACAAGATTCATGACAGCTGAAAAAAAAAAAGCTTTTCTCCTCTCCTGATATTTGAAACGTTACCCTTAAGACAGCTGGTCAGACTGGATGTCCTTTCTTTGACACGAAGGCTGCTGGGTCATTTTTTTATCAGACTTGACTGCTTTAAACTACTTTCATGACAAACATATTTTCCTCTTTAGTCTTTTACTGCAGGGCAACATCCAGACTGTGAAAACAGCAAAAGAGGATATTGGGAGAAAATTCCAAGTGCAGCCTCAGCCTTTTCATAGCAATCTTTTCTCCCTCCCCCTTGCTTCCAGCTCTCTGCTGGCTCATACACCTGGAAATATATTTTAGACTTCATCACAATGTGCTTCGGACAGAAGGGACAGTTTCTGCGTGGAGTTGGTGCACTGGGTATTGCGAGGTTAACAGCACTTGTTACAAGGGATAGCCAAATACGTTTTGCTTTTGCAGAGGTGTCCCTGAATTCACAGTCTTTCCTCTGCTTGAAGCTCTACCAGCTGATAGATCCCTGGTCTCTGACCCAGGCCCCTCTTCCCTGCTGCTCCCCCAGACTCCCCAACACATTATCTTTCATGGTGGGTGAGTTCAGCTGCAGAATATCAATCCTTTAGGAGAAAGGCTCCACGAAAGAAAGAGTTTTCAAGCCACTCTGGTTTATGTACAGTGTTACTTTTAAAGACTTTGCAGTTTATGTCTATTGAGTGTCTGGAGGACAACAATTTCCCTATGAGAACAGGGAAAGGAAAGCTTTGCATGAGGCACCAACAAATCAGTTCTTTTCACACAGCTGCAGTGGGAACTGGAATCACAGCATTTATACAAACAGTTTTCGGTAAATAGCTGCCTCATTTTATAGTCACTTCACAGGAAGCACTGTGGCATATAGAATTTTGAACATTAGAGAGAAATAATAAAAATAATATTTACATACCCAGACAGACAAAAAGCAACAAATTGATTTAGTTGCTAAGAGGTTAAAACATTTGTTATGGGAGGAAACAATGAGTTTTACATCCCTGAGCCAATTTAGAATGTGTTTTGAATATGTCTAGAAAGGAAAACTGAGAATGTCTTACCCTTGACTAAGCAGTTTCACTTTCACCAGTAAAAAAATCATCATTTTTTTCTGATATGGCAGAACTGGGGCAAGCTTCTCACCTTGGATCAGGTTGAGGGAAACACCTTAAACTAAACTTGTCATCATTTTAAAGGAATCTATTGCTCACAGGGCCATCACATATGGTGGGATACATAGACACACACTGACCAAAGGTCTTCCTTTATCTTACCAGCTACTGTCAAACATGCTCTATAACATGTCTGTGAGAACATGACAGATAGTGGGGACACCTCTGTGGCAAATGATGTTCCTGTACTGGCCCCTGAGCAACCCTGAGTGATGTGGACCGGGGGAAGTATCATCACGGAGTGTAGGTACTTACCCAGGTATTGAGCAGATAAACACCACATTTGAGGATTCTGCAGGTGTCCAAAAGCTAGGTAAGTTGTATATTAATAAAGAAGGGATAATCTTACTTTTCATTTAATCTTTCTGTGGTTTCTCTGTTTGGTTTGCTCAGTCTGTGTAGATAGCAAAGGCTGAAGACAATTGCTCAGGTATCCTTGTTATTGTTATTATACAGCTGGTGTTTTATGAGTGGAATGAATGGAACTACCTCACCTTGATAAATTTAATGTAAGAGTTGGAGCAGAAAATTTGGAAGGCACTAGCTGGTAGGATGGATGACAGTAGAACTGCCCCTTTTTGCTACTTCAGTGTGAAAATTTTTCTAAAGCATAACATTTCTACAGGGTGGAAGTGCTAAATCAATTAATTACATTTAATAGCTTGCATAAATGTTATTCACTTATTTAGACAGGGAGACAGAAAATTTACTTCATATCATAGTCATTAAACCATTGAAGTTAGTTAGGAAAGAGCATGTTCTAGATCCTTAATTCACAGTTAATTCACAATTATGTATTGATTTATTATTTTAGTAAATAAAATTATTTAATATTTAAATATAAAGAGTTGTGGTGTAGAATGCATTTTACTGAGAGAGAGACCCATGACAGGGCACTATTACATTGTGGTGGAGTCCCATCATTGTAGGTGACACTGGTTGATGTGCACTGGGGCAGGGCTATCATTCAGAAGGATGGAGAGGGGGAGGAAGGGGCAGCTGGGGCACCATACAATCCAGGCAGGAGCGATGGGCAGCCCTACCCTGGAAAGGATACAGGGATTGGAGAAACCTCTTCTCTCCACCTTCCATCAGCCCTTGTGAATAAATATCTCCATGTGAACAGTCAGTGAAGAACTGATTCTTCCAGCAGACTTCCATAACGTTAACCTCGGATGTTCCATAACGGCGGCTTTGAGCTGTCTAAAAAATGAGCAAACCAGAAAAACTGAGAAACCGTATAAAACTGAATATTCTAAAGAGATTCAGATGACACCCAGTGAGTACCAAAAACATTCCCAATAAGAGAAAGTGAACAATAAAACAAGGAAGGATTGAGTTGGTGTTGGAAACTCCCTTTGTGAGGAAGGAACTTCTGACTCCTGCAAATGATAATCATACATCCCAATTGCAAAAAGTTATGTCCAGCATGGAAGGTGAGCAGGTGAATTCAAAGAAGGTTGGGTTCTACAAAGAAAGGTGGCAAATAGTCTTGAGGTCTTGCCAACACCATGATGGGAATACTGCACGATGTCTTACAGCAAACGGTCTGTCAAAAGACTTCAGTGGCCTGGGGGGCTCTAGAGATAAGGGTTTGTAACACAAAATCACTCATTTGATTCAGTTCAGAGAGGGAGATGTTACAGAGAGGGAGATG